>QEPC01004523.1:3154445-3165185 GCA_003113815.1 Sphenodon punctatus
TGGGGGGAGGGTGTGTTGGGGCTGTGTGGGGGGAAGGGGTGGGTGACTGGGTGTATTGCTGGCTGCTGGGTCCTCACCCACCTTGCAAGTTGCGGCTCAGCAGGCGGGACTGGCGCTGCTTCTCCGCCAACTCCGCTTCAGCTCCGCTCAGGAGGGGTGGGAGGGGGACCCCCCTCCACACCCATCCCCCCCTGGGGGTGGGGAGGTCGGGTACAGGGTGGGGGAGGGAAGGGTCAGCTAACAAGCTTACCTGCTGACTGTCTCTGTGAATGGCAGGCAGCGGTAGCGGTAGCACGCGGGAGTCTCTCTCTCTGGGGACAGTCTGAGGAAGTGAGGAAGCACGCATGAGCGCTGCTCCCCCTTCCTCTGTCCCCTGTCAAGCTATCTCGCCAGGGCTGTCAGCGCGACCGCCCTGGCGAGATCTTCCATTGCGCCCAGTGAGTGCAATGGAAGGCTGTAGCCCCTCCCTCCACAGCACATCCCATACGTGCTGTGGACGGAGGAGCTCAGCTGCCCAAATCGCGTTTTCCATAGGAAAACGCTTTGGGTGGCTGATTTTTGAGCCCTGGAAGGCGAGCCGTGCCTGCACAGAGGGTAGCATAGTAGTGGGCCCATTTGACACCCTTCCAATGGAGACCCTCTGGAAATCTCCACTGAAGGTGGTACCTAAGAAAGCACCAGGGCAATAGTGGGTGATACACCACTTGTCTTATTGCGGGAGAGCATCTGCGAATAATGCAATGGCAGCAGAGCTATGCTCAATCCAGTTTGCATCGTTTGGTAAGGCAGTTGAGATGGTGAGGTCCTGTGGGAAGGGGGCTTTGATGGTGAAAAGTGACATAGTGTCTGTCTTTCACCTTCTTCCAGTGCACCCATTCGACTTTAACCTGTTAGGTTTTGTATTCCAGGGCAAGTTCTACTTTGACAAAGTGATGCTGATGGGCTGGTCCATCTCTTCAAAAGGTTTAGCTCCGCCCTCAAGTGGGTGGTCAAAACATGCACTGGAAGGTATCATATGACCTATTATTTTGACAATTTGTGGGCAGGGTCGCAGGAATGTGCTGAATTAATAAACACATTTTGCAGTATTGCCATCCTGGTAAGAGTTCCATTAGCTGAAGAAAAGATGAAGGGCCTGGCTACTGCCATCACATATGTAAGGACAGAGCTTAATTCAGTCTTAGAAGTGTCCAGGTTGCCCAACAAGAAGCTTGAGGCCCTGCGGGGAGCAATCTCAAAAGGTATGGCTGCAAAAAATGTTACCGTTTTGGAACTTCAGTTCTTGCTGGGTAGCCTCAACATTGCGTGTGAGGTGGTAGCCCCCTAGCAGGGCTTTCTTGTTGAGACTGTATGCTAAGAAAGCTGGGGTGACTGCCCCTCACCACCATATTTGGGTGACATTGGAAATGAAGGAAGACATGGCAGTCTGGGCCACTTTCTTAGAGGGGCATAGTGGTATTAGCATCTGGAGGAATACCTTCTTTTTGGAGGCTGAGCTGCAGGCCCATTCAGACACATCAGGGGGAATAGGCTTGGGCATTTACTTCAGAGGCATGTGGTATGCAAAGAGGTGGCCATGAGAGTGGCTGGAATCAGAAGTAGCTCATAACTTAAACGTTTTTGGTGCTTTTTCCCATAGCAGCAGTACATATCTAGACTGATGAATTCAGGGACAAAAAGGTCCTCCTGTTTTGGTGTGGTAACATGGTGGCGGTACATGTTATCAATGCCCTATCATCCAAATCTGAATGTGTTACAAGGTTGGCCTGTGTATTTGTGCTGACCTGCTTGAGGCATAATATCCTGTTCTCAGCTAGACACATTCCAGGTATCAGCAATGAAATAGTGGACATCGTCTCTCGGTTTCAGATGCAGCACTTCTGGGACCATGCCCCTCTGGCAAGGTGAATGAGGGAGTTCATCCTGGTGGCACTGTGGAGCCTTGGATGCTGGACCTATACAGCATGGTCTGGGGCTCTGTTTCCCCTTCCGCCAGGGTTGCTTATGACCGTGCGTACAGGGCTTTGCAGAGGGTAAGGGGTGGGTGATTACTTTCCCCATCCCATTCTGCCAGATAATCCAATTTGGGTTGCACGTCCATGGTCAGGGTCTAGCACCGAGTACTATAGCGGGCAGTGTTGTCCTTTATGGACAAGTTCCCGGATACTACCCAGGGACCCGAGTTGACTGCACCAAAAAATCTTAAATTCTGCAACCAGTGAAGCCAAATTCTGCAAATTCACCGCGAGCATTAATATTGGCATAATTAACTTGAATTGCATAACTATGCATGCTGGGAAGCAAATTTGCAATAGGTTTGACATAGAATCACAACTTTGCTAATCAAACACAACTCAAATCCTCTGAAATTTCAGCACCTCTCTCATGCAAACTAGGGCCTTCAGATCCCACCCACCCACAATTCATCTCCCAGGGGCCTATTTACCCTTGGGTCATGGTCAGGATTGACTGATTCTGCGAGGATTCTGCAAGGATTGGCTGATTCTGCAAGGATTAGCTGATTATATGAAAATCACTGCAAATTGCAGCAACACAGTCAACTCAGGTCCCTGCTGATATTGAAGGCCATGTTGGAGTCTTGGCAAAGGCAGGCAGTTAGGGAAGGGGACCACAGACTACCTATGTCCCCCAGCTCTTGGTGGAGACAGGGACCAGGCTAGCTGACATATATGTGTAGCAGAACATGAACCGACTTTTTCAAGGCCACTTTTAACCTAGCATTTTCCAGCGCACTGCGGATCAGTGAACTGGTGGTAAGCTCGCATTTCGATCAGTCAGCCAGAGCACTACAGGTGAATGAGCTGCAGCAGGCAGCAGTAATAATTTGGCTTTGATGGTCCAAAACCGATTAAAGGGTTGGGACTTGTACATCACCATTCACAGGTCAGGTGATAGTCTTGCTTGCCCTATTGCAGCCATGGCAGCATACATGGGGGTTCACCTGCAAACGGGCAGCCCACTATTTATTCATGATTTGGGCCACCCGCTTACCAAGTACATTTCATACTAGTGATGCAGCAGTGTCTGGGCAGCCTGGGTCTGCCCAAGCACCTCTTTGGGTCTGACTCTTTCAGAATTGGGGCTGCCTGTACCGCAGCAACAGCCAATTTTGCTGGCAGGGATGTTCAGGGAGTGGGCAGGTGGAGATTGTGGGCATTTAAATCTTACGTCTGCCCTCTGTAATACAAATAGAAAGCCCCCAGCTATAGGAAGGGGATTCTAAGTACTGACGTCATTATCTCATTCATTCTGCTGTAATTTTCAATGGCATTCCAAGCAATGTCAAGGAAGCTGGTGTGGATCCTCAGGCACAGCTTCATCCACTAGGTAGCTAAAATAGCCTGGTGCACCAGTTGGGGTTTGCATCTTGACTTAAGCTTCAGAGTGGAGTTAGTCTGGAAAGGAAGGAAGGGCATGTTGTGGGAGCAACTGATGCCAACGATTCTGAATTTAAGCAAGAGGGCATAGACAGATGTTACAGTTATCCACTTAGGGGGAAATGATTTTTGCAGAGGTTCAGGTTTGGACTTCTCAATAATGAGAAGAACATAAGTAGTGCCATACTGAGTCAGACCAATGGTCCATCAAGCCCAGTATCCTGTCCTCCGACAGTGGCTAATCTCGATCGCATGGGAGAAGAACCAACAGTCACAATGGGCAATCCATTCCCCGTTGTTCACTCCCAGCCCCCAACAGTAAGAAGTTCATCCCGTAAGCTATTTGGTTAATAGCCATTAATGGACCTACTCTCCAAGAACTTATCCAGGCCTTTTTTAAACCCAGTTATCCTACTGTACTTGACAACGTACTCTGATAACAGATTCCATAGGTTAATTATGTGTTGAGTGGAAAAGTACTTCCTTTTATTTGTTTTAAATCTGACAGCAGCTAGTTTCATGGAGTGTCCCCTAGTTCTAGTACTATTTGAGAGGGTAAATAACCATTCTCTATCTACTATCTATCACACCACTCAAGATTTTATAAACCTCTATTATGTCCCCTCTCTGTCTTCTCTTCTCTAAGCTGAAGAGACCCAGCTTGTCAAGCCTCTCTTTGTACGGAAGCTGTTCCATACCCTTTATCATTCTCGTTGCCTTTCTCTGTATCTTTTCTTGTTCAGTCTTTTTTGAGATGGGGCGACCAGAACGGCATGCAATTTTCCAGGTGCAGTTGCACTATTGATTTGTATAGAGGCATTATGACATCCTCAGTTTTATTCTCTATTCCCTTGCGAAGAACTTCTAACATTCTGTTTGCTTTTTTGACTGCTGCTGCACACTGGGCTGAGAACTTCAGTGTATTGTCAACAATCACTCCCAGATCCTTTTCCTGAGTGGTAACTCCTAGTTTAGTATCCAGCATTGTGTACTCATAGTTTGGGTTATGTTTCCCTATGTGCATCACTTTGCACTTCGTTTAGATGCCCAGGCACCCAGTGTAAATTAGGCAATGGCCTCCCATTGCCATGGAGCTATTTGGCTTGTCCTAGGTGGAGTACTCTGGATTTTCTGGCAGTGCTACATGTGTGTTCATGAGTGGGTGCTCCAAGGCTCATGGGGACGTGCATTCCTCTGATCCACCTTCAGACAGGTGGTGGGCTTCGTGGCTCCTGGGTGGCCACCCAGGGTAAAATTTCATCTAAAACGACTGTTTTTTAAATGAAGATCCACTCCCCTGTAATAGATTGGTTGCAGAGAATCCATTCCTTTGTCCCATACTCTGTCACTGTGCACCAACTATACTTTCTTTCCCTCCTCTTTGTTCATAAATGCTTATCTTTCAAATTAACTGTGATCTTTTGTGATAAACGCATTGTTTTTCTTCTGCTGATGTCTCTTTTTTGTATGTTTCATCTGGTATTTTTAAGAGCATGGCTGAGCTAAAAACATTGCACCTAAAATTTGCTGTTTTAATTTAAATAGTTGGCACAGAGTGCTACAATTCTGTATAGCTAGGAGAGTCACTCTAAGTATAAAAAAGAAAAGCTAGTCTTTAATTGGTGTAAAGAACATTTGTCTTTTCTACAACTGAATCTAATTAACGCTTGTTAAACAGGCATACTTGCAAGCCGAGAAAGTGTAACCTCAGATCTATATTAATTCTAAATGGTGCTACCAATATCAGGTGACTGACTTAACTTAGTACTCATGCTGTGACTGCTTGGATAACAGAGAGGCCCCCCCCAAAACATTTAATATGTTTCCATTCTATGACATCATGACCCGAACCAAACCAAGTGTTAGAATTACTCCATAGGACAGGTGCCTTCTGACTGTCCATCCATCCATCACATTTTATGTGTCCCAGGGTATTTTTAAATGTGATGGCTCGATGAACCACCACACTTTGATCCTACCCATGGCGAGAGCCCTCACCATGGGCAGGAGTCTGCTCAGCTGCTGAAAAAACATTCTGGGGGTTGGGACAGGGAGAGGGTGGGGGAGAAGTGCGGACGTGGGTCCACACGGCTCCACCCGCCATGCTACTCAGCACAGCCCTACCTCCTCCCTGGCGTGCGTGCGTGGCAGCCTATGAAGCCACCATGCCTGGCATTGCTCCACTTACTGGCCGGAGTTAGGCAGAATGGGCCATCAAACATGATGGCCTGCTCTACCACTGTCCGGGGTAGGATTCCTCTGACCGTGGCAGGGCTAAACCAGGGATGTACGCTGATAGGCAGCCCAGAGCACATCCTGGGTTTAGCCTTACCACGTTCCAAGATTAGCTCTGCTCCCAACCGTAGTTAACATCTGGTGGGTGGGAGCAGACATGACACCACTGCCGGTGGTCACGCTGGGGTAAGTGTGGCCACCGGTGGTGGTGTCATGTTTGAAAATACCCCCAGGGGGCCTTTTTGTCATGTTTTAATTGGGTCAAAGTCAAAGGTGGTTCTTAGAGATGTTAGTAAGCACTAACAGCAGATGGTCATACCACCTCAGAGACGTCTAAGTAGCCATTTTAAGAAAGCAAAATCTGTTTAATTAAAGAACAAATCTCTTCATTTGACTAGACTTCACCATTTGATACTTCTGACCAGTTGGAGGTTCTTCATCAGAGTAGCCTCTGGCTTGTTTCTTCATCTACTTTTCTCAGTATTTTGATACCTCACCTGAAACTGTTCAATTTCAGGCACTGCACTTCAAGAAGGATGTTGACAAACTGGAGATGATTTAGAGGAGAACAATCAAGATGATAAAGGGACTGAAAGGTAAGCCATATGAGAAAAGGCTGAAGGAACTGAGTACATTTAACTTCCTTCAGATGTTTGTCTCAGTTCCTCCCTCCGCACCTTCAAAAGCACCTGAAGACTTTTCTGTTCTTCAGGTCCTTTAATATATTTTTGCTTCTCCCTTTATTACCCCCCTTAAAGCCCACTGGTTGTCAGCATAAATTGGTGTATCCCAAAAGCCTGCACTGCTGAAACACCCATCTCCACCCACCCACCTACCCACGGAGCAACGAACTACAATGCCAGTTGCTCCGTGGGTGGGTGGTGGGTGGAGATGGGTGTTGCACGGGAGCATGCAAGCACCTACACGCATTGCCCATGGTGTTCACACAGCTGCCTCCACCCATCTCCACCCAGTGAAACTGGGTGGAGGCATCTCATGTGAAAAGGGACCATGTTGCAGGGCTGCAGTGTTGCCCTGTAACATGTATAATAAAATGTAACACCCATTTTATCGGTGTTAAAGTGTCTGTGTGAAAAGGGTCTATGTGTAGAGATATTTGGTGATTGCAGTACCAACAGCTACTGGTACAGTGACTATTGTATACTAGAGTATTTGTATTCATAGGAATATTTTTTTTATTTTTTATTTATTTATTTCATTATATTTATATGCCGCCCCCCCCATGCCTACGGCATCTCGGGGCGGCTTCCAGCATAATATAAAACAATGTTTAAACATAAAAAATCTACACTATCATAATTAAAACAAATTTAAAACACCCCCCACAAAAATTAACCCCCCCTTTCCTCCGAAGGCCTGAGCGAACAGCCAAGTCTTACAGATACGCTGAAAGGTCAACAGGCCTGGGGCCAGGTGAGCCTCCTCCAGGAGGGAGTTCCACAACCGTGGCCCGGCCACTGAGAACGCCCTCTCCATTGTGGCCCCCCGTCTTACACAGGGGACCTCCAGAAAGGCGCCCCCGGTGGACCGAAAGGATCGCTCTGAGGCACGGAGGATGAGGCGGTTCCCGAGATATGAGGGGCCCAGACCATGCAGGGCTTTGAAAATCAATACTAATACCTTGAATCTGGCTCGGTAAGCTATAGGCAGCCAGTGCAGAGCGCGGACCACCGGTATTATGTGCTCACGTCGCCCCGTCCCCGTCAGGAGACAGGCTGCCACATTCTGCACTAGCTGCAGCCTCCGAACCAGAAACAAGGGAAGCCCCACGTAGAGCACGTTGCAGTAGTCTAGCCTCGAGGTGATGAAGGCATGGACAAGAGTGGCTAGAACGGGCCCGGAGAGGTAAGGTCAAAGCCCCCGTACCAGATACAGCTGGCAAAAGGCGGCTTTAGCCACTGCCTCCACCTGCCGATCCAGACGGAGGCCCAAATCCAAAACCACCCCCAGACTCTGAACCTGAAGAGCAACAGGCAGGCGAACCCCCCCTATCAGGGGGGTCAGCACCTCCTCCGCCCTTCCCACCACCATCACCTCCGTCTTATTGGGATTGAGCTTCAGTCTGCTCTGCTGCATCCAATCCGTCACGGTCTCCATACACTGGGAGAGTAATGAGACAGCAGGACCTGGGTCAGTTGAAAACGAGAGGTACAGCTGAGTATCATCAGCATATTGGTGACATCGCACCTCGAACCCTCTCACGATCTCCCCCAGGGGCTGCATATACACATTGAACAACAGTGGAGACAGAATAGAACCCTGCGAAATGCCACAGGTCAAAGCCCGGGGGCTAGATGTTTCAGCCCCCAGCACCACCCGCTGGCTTCTACCCGAGAGGAATGAGCGGAACCATCCAAGGACAATCCCGTCCAGACCTCCCAAGTCTCGCAGCCATCTCAACAGCAGCCCATGGTCCACGGTATCAAAAGTGGCCGAGAGATCTAGCAGGATCACAAAGGTCGAACATCCTGCGTCTATCTCCCGGTGGAGATCATCCACCAAGGCCACCAACGCCATCTCAGTATCATAGCCAGGGTGGAACCCAGATTGAAAAGGGTCAAGGAAATCGATGCTGTCCAAATGTGCCTGGAGCTGCAGTGCCACTGCCCATTCAATAACCTTCCCTAAAAAGGGAAGATTAGAGACGGGTCGGTAGCTGGCGAGTGCATCCACATCCAAAGATGGCTTCTTCAGCAGGGGGTGCACCACAGCCTCCTTGAGACTGGGTGACAATCTCCCCTGCCTCAGGGGACAATCTCCCCTACCGTTCACTACCCTCGCCAGCACCGGCCCCAAGGTCTCCCTGGAGGCTTTCACCAACCAGGACGGGCATGGATCTAGTTCACAACTAGTGGCTCTGACAGACCCCAGGACATTCACCACATCAGCCGGCATCACTTCCTGAAACTCATCCCAGAATGATAGACCAGACGGTGCATCCCATAACCTCGTGCCCCTCACTTACTGCATATCATGGTATCCCTAGCCATTTCTTACATAAAGCCAGGTTTTTTTCTTGGCTGACTGACATTGGTTTTTTTGACCCTCTCACTTCCTCGGTGGGGTGCCTCAGTGTGTGTACGCACACACTAATGTTGGTATACAAGAGCTAGGACACCCAGATGATATATTGAAATGACTGTGTAACAGGGGGAATATGTGGTGTGCAGGAGGCTAGGGGTGTGCATTTTGTTTTTTGTTATTACAATAATGATAACAAAAATTGTTGTTTTCGTTACTGCAATAATGAAAACAACAACTGAGAATAACGACAACGATGACAAAAACAACAATGTTGTTATCATTGTCATTATTACTGCTGTGGCAGTTGGGTTTAGGAGGGAAAATGTAGAGAGGGGAGGAGGGAGCAGACATCTCGGAGCCCTAAGCAGGGTAGAACTCTTGAACTGTGCCTGTGTTGGGAGGGGTGAGCAGCTCAGCAGTATCTGATGGATGTATCGTTGGCCAATAAGCAGCGCAGGCAGGTCCAGCAGTCTCATGGCACTCTGAAATTGCCCAATGTCTGCTGCCTCCCACAACCAATCAGAGGGGGCTCTGGAGGAGGGCACTGCAACCCTTTATAATGGGAGGGCTAGGCTTTTACTCTCCGTTCTGAGAGAGCTCTGCTTGTCAGGTTGCATTTACAGACCTGTGGTGCTTGCACACAAAAAATCTTCCCTAGCCCTCATTGTATTGCCAATACCTTTTCTTCCTCATACACTACATTTTACCTTCTCCTTTTCCCTGCCCTTCTCCCCCCTGTACATTATATATAGATAGGTATAGATTAGATATAGAAATATATTTATTTATTTATATTTATATACAAATTTAATACCCTGCCCCTCCCGCACAGCAGCTCAGGGTGGCTTACAATCATAATAATCACAATAATAAAACCTTTAAAACATACAACATTAAATCAACAAAATAGGAGGATTAAAATCAAACCCCAAACCAAACCCTATCCCCAAACCACCACCCCCATCCTCCCCACCAAAGGCCAGGCGTAACAGACAGGTTTTACATCTACGTCAAAAGGAGGGGAGATCTGGGGCCAAATGGGCCTTTAACAGCAGGGAGTTCCACAGTCGCGGAGCAGCCACCAAGAAAGCCCCATTGTGGCCCCCCGGAAGACTCGGGGGACCTCGCGGAGAGCACGGTCTGATGACCACAAGGGCCAATCCAGGACTCAAGGGGTGAGGCAATCCCGCAGGTAGGTCAGGCCAAGGCCGTTTAGGACTTTATAGGCCTGCATCAACACCTTGAATTGGGCCCGGAAGACTATGAGCAGCCAGTGGAGAGACCGAAGAACTGGTTTAATATGTTTCCGGTGGCCCAATTCCACCAGGAGATGGGCCGCCGCATTCTGCACCAGCTGCAGCCTCTGAATCGCCAGCATGGGTAGCCCCACGTAGAGCCCATTACAGTAGTCTAGTTTAGCTATATGTCTATATTATAGACATCTAGCTTAGATTAGAATAGTTATATAGATAATTGATTAGGTAATAGATAGTTTTCCTTTTCCCTTCCCATCTCCCTTAGATTTAGATAGATATTAGTTGTGTACATATAGAGAGAGATTGGATATTATATAGGTATTTCACTCCTTCACTGTCTCACTCCTTCCTTTTGCTTCCAAGCTTCTTGAACGTGTTGTCTACTCCCGTTGCCTCAACTTCGCCTCCGCAAACTCCTCCCTTGACCCCCTCCAATCTGTTTTTCACCCCTTTCACTCTACTGAAACTGCTCTCACTAAGATCACCAATGATCTTCTTGTGGCTAAATCTAATTGCCTCTATTCCATTCTTGTCCTTCTTGACCTCTCTGCTTCTTTGATACTGTTGACCACTCACTCTTGCTGAATTCACTTCACTATTATTATTATTATTATTAACAAACATTTATATAGCGCCAGCAGTGTACCTGGCACTTTACAAAGTAATAAAATAGACACAGTCCCTGACAGCAGGCAGGTCCATGTTGCAAGGATAAGGGTAAACCGATCGTAGGTATAGGAATAGTGGCTCAGCAGGATAAAGAGTCAGACAGAGCAGAGCGAAAGAGGTGAGTTTTAAGGAGAGAT
>QEPC01004523.1:3166554-3189681 GCA_003113815.1 Sphenodon punctatus
CCCCCCCCCCCCCCCCGGTCTCTCAGACTGTAAGCCCTTAGGGCAGGGACCGTGTCTATTCAATTACTTTGTAAAGCACCAGATACATTGCTTGCGCTATATAAATGCTTGCTAATAATAATAATAATAATAATAATAATAATATTTAGGTTAGTCTGTTTTATTATATATTAAGATTATAGGATAGGCATATTGTATAAATATTTGCGCATGGGAATCGATACCAATACCAATACCAAAAATAAAATCTTCGTTTGAAACGATACTGATACCAATAACAACAACGATAATGAAAATGACATCGTCGTTAATAACGATAATGAAAATGGCATTTTTAATAGCAAAAACGAAAAACAAAAACAACCTGGGGGCCTGGTGCACACCCCTATCATCTATAGTCCATTTTAGGAAAGCACTTTATTCTCTGCTGAATTGTAAGCAGATGATTAAATTCATTGAAATAATGGAAAAACACATGTTAAACTGTTTTTCTGGAAAAGGATGAACTCAGACAAACATTTAAAAGCACCAAGCAGGTGCTTGGCAAATTCTTTGCCAAGTCAGTGTCAAAAATGAAAATATGTCAGAAATGAGTTTACCAACCTCGTGAAGATTGGTAGGTTTTTTTGTGTTGCTAAAAATGTCCTTGGCTATCTTGGAGATATTCATAGAGGAGCTAACAATAGAAAACAATATACATTTGATTGAAAACAAATTTAAAATGGTTCTAAATTCCCAACGAGTCTCTTTTTAGTGCCCATATTCAAGGCAATTTGAAGGGACCTAATGCTGGTCCCTCCAAGCAGAAACCTGTGAGCTTTCTGGGGCTTGAACTTACTCACATTTTTCAAGCCTGATATGTTAAAAGAGGCTTAAATCTTCAGGCTTTAATCTTCTCCATTCCTAGAATATATATATTTTTAAATGGAATGTAATAGCAATAATCCCGTTTGCCACTAAGTAAACTAGAAGATTAAGGCTGCTGCCAATCTACAGAGCAAATAGTGAGACTACAGTTTAGAGCACGAATGTATATTCCAAGGCAAACAGAACTATCTTTTAATTAAGGTACGACATCTACAGATACCTGTGGTCCCTTATCCATAAACTACACAAATTACCCTGTAGAAAACATTAGCAATAATACTTTGTACTTATTGCCTGTCAGCCAAGATTCGTACAATAATTTACTATCAATTCAGTACAAAGATTTTGTTTAAATGAGAGATAATTGTTTATGTACAACTGCACTGTTCTAAGATGAGTTGGTTTAAATAATAATAATAATAATAATAATAATAATAATAATAATAATAATAGTTCCATGGCACTTGGAGTGCTGTACAAAAACACATTAAAAAGTTTAAAGCAATATAAATAATACAGAGCAGTTTAAAACAGTTATTGAAATTTTTTAAATGGGGTAAGAAAAAAGGGAGGGCAAAAATAAATATGTTTTCAGGTGCTTTTTAAATGTTTGTGTTAAATGTAGAAATGTTAATGTTAGACCACAAAATCCAACCATTTCTTTGTTGGGAAAATAATCTGGGTACAAATTATTCTAAAGCATATACCTGGGGTAATAATAGTTTGCTATCACATGCTAAACTACTGATACAATTATCAAACTAGCCTAGGTTTCTTTCTTTCTTTTTTAACTGGTACTGTTTAAAATGTAAGCAAGCCCACTAGAGGCCATTTAACATCTGAAGCCAGTGGCTTGTAAACCTTGCTATATGGACATGCCAGTCAGAAATCACTATAATCTGACTGTATAATAATCTTGCACAAGATTGTATAATCTTCACAAGATGTCCCCACTAACGGACACTCACAGTCCACATGGGGGAGCGCTCGGGCGAATTTGGTGCGTGGTGGTGTGCACTCCCGTGACCCACACACCACTCATCCAGTCCATGCACAGGGAACTCTGGCTTTTTCCAGAGTGCCCTGTGCATGGATGGGGCAGCCATGAACAACGCCCCTGTCCCCCCCACCGACCACGGACACACACACCCCATACTCATCTTGTGTAAAAATACTCTGTGAATGGTAGAGCTACTCATAGGAAGATGTTAAAGACAAAGACCCTTCTGCGTATTATAAGCCACTGAATTGCCTTCAGCTAAATGCAACTTGTTCTTTGATTTAAACTTACCCACCCAGCATTCTTCTTTCTTCATACTAATGAAAATTCACTTTGTATGCTAGAAGCTCTCTAATTCATTACAGTGGGGACTGTTTCCTCAACCAACTGCCTGGTTTTCCCTAAAGCATTTAATCTTTATTTTAAGACACTGAAATTTTTTAAATATATATCTTTCTCTCTATGTATTATATTATCACACACACACACACACATGAAAGAAAGAAACCCCAAACAAAACATGGTCCTTTTATGTATTCAGTGAAGAGGTAATTCCCAAAGCACATCACAAAGAGCTTTGATCTACCTCCTCCTTGAAAAGAATCTGTTCATTCTGGGCTTTATGTATCTAAGATGTCTATGAACAGCCAGAGCAGGCAATCTCTGTCTAGCTGTGTTTATCTTACTTTCACCTTCTTTCAGTTAATATTTGTCCAATATTTGTTAATTGCTTCTAAAGGCGCCCTATCAGGTAAAGCATTTAATTTACTTACTGAGCCTGAAACTGCAGGATGGAAAGTGTATCTATGGATATGGCACTGTAGGGTAGCAACAGTAGCTTCAGGCTACAGCTACTAAAAATAACTTGCTCACTGTTGCAACTCAGGTATGAAAGATTCAGAGTCCATTCATAAAGAACTGTAATTAAAAGCCTTAAATGGGATGGAAGTTCTCCCTTCCTTTGTTCTGTCAATTCCTTTTAGGGGATGCTGTATGCACTTTAAAAAAAACAACAACACATATGTAAGGCACACAATTTCCCCCCCAATTTGTTTGGGTCCCAGTCATTTTAATGGCAAAGAATAGGTAGCATTTTACCTTTCCTCTCAGCAGAGCAGCCAAGCAGTAGCAGGACTTTTGTTATTTGTTAATATTTTCAAAAATGCAATCAAAACCTGGAGTGCTAGCAAATATTGGTGCCTTTGAAATGATGCCTCCTGCTGGCTTAATACTGTTGTTTTCAGCTCTCATATGTAAAATGGTGTTATGAGTTATCCAAGATTTACCATCTAATGTGCATTTAATTTAGTTTTTTAAATTAGACTTCTTTTGCTTCTTGAAATCAAGGGCCAGGCAGTGTGCCTCTTTCTCCCATGAACAGTTCCACTGAAACAAGTGGGATTACTTATGGGAGTAACTGGCTCACTGTTTGGAGGATGGGTTTTACCACCTTGTATCCCCATGAGAAACACTAACATATAGAACTTGTATTGAATGCTGGGATTCTGAATTCAGTTCTTATGGCCCCTTTAAGAAAATGAGCTTCTTAAAAAACATCATAGATCAAAAGAAGAAACCTATTGTGGTCCTGATGCTGACAAAGGCTGAGTGATTTCAAAAGCTGAATGAATGCACTTCAACATCAGGTAGTTTTCTTATCCTTTCTCTTTTAAAGAATGTGCTCATGAAATTAACCTTTCAATACCTTGTTTGGATAGGACTGGGGCTCTAATGGATTTCCACTTTCATAGCAGCTTCAGCCACCACTGCCTTGAAAGAGATTAAGTAACACCTGGGTCTTGAACTTGCCCTCTACATATGGGTGGTTTTCATCTCTTGTTAACAAACCACAGGAAATCACAGGCCCTGCTAAAAAGAGTTTGGGTGTTTTCAGACGTTACGAGATCACAGTCCACCACAGTCAATTCCCTGTGGTGGCTGTGATCACGGCACGTCTGTTGGGGGGAATGGATGTTCCCCCCCAGATGTTACCACGGCGGGGAATCACATTCGCCACGCGAGCGGCCAAAGCGACGGGACCAAAGGCCACCGCCTGTCGAAGGCGATTCCCCGCCGGGGTGAACCCCGCCGTCACTTCTAGACGGTGGCCCGGAATCCCCGTAGCGATTTCGGTCCGTGGCCAAATGGGGCGAGCGCTGCGGCCGCACTGGCCGCGGTGGCCGCCTGTCTCCCCAGAGGGCGGGTGGCGGGGAGTGTGGAGGGGGCGGGGCTGTGCGGCCGCACGTTGCGCCATGCGGCCCCGCCCCCTCCCCGATTCCCTGCCGGGATCCCCCGGCACGTCTGTTAGGGCGTGACAGGGTCGTCCCGGCGGGGGATGAATACATTGATTTCATGACGGGGCCAACTGGCCCCGTCACATCTGAAAACACCCATTGTAGGCAAAGCATTCAGGTATGGGGAAGAATACATTATACATGCAAAATGGTTACAAGGATGACTGGCACACTTGTTAATTGCATCTTTTTGTTATTTCTATTCACTCTTACTGTTTGTTTTCAACACTTGCTATTTTTAAAAACAGTATTTTAAATCTCGTCTACATGTTTTCATTTCACATTAGTCATATTCTATCATTCTCTCTGTTTATAACATACCTTGGCCGTGTGTGTCTTGCAGTGTTAATGATGAGGTTTAAATATCCAAATACCTTTGGATAATATTTTATAGAAGCCCATATGCAGCTGTGTGACAAAATATCTTCCCATATTGATTCATACTTCAATATGGAACAGAGAACCTTGACCCTTCCCTTTCTTGGCTGATAAAATAATTCAGAGAACAGCTGTGACTTCTGATAGCAGAGACAGTCAATAGTGCTTTTCAAGAGGGAAATCTAGCATGCTGAAGCATGCAATAATCCAGCCTGTACTAAAATGAGAGCTAGAATCAGGCCACAATATATGGTTACTTTCATCATTTTGGGCCACATTCTATTATCTTTACTTACACTGTGTGGTACCTTACTGTGGGCTCAGTTGTGTTTTTGTCACAGGCCAAGGGCCACTATAGTTGTGCTCCTTGAAAAGCAGACTGGAAATTAGGCTGACTCTCAGTCTGGTTCCTGGTTCCCACTTGGTCCAGATAGAGTTAACTGTACAAACCCTATATCTATATTCTTCTTCTGGTCCTGCTACTTCCAATATAAGTTACCAGTAGCACAGGGAAGAGAAGAGGTTCCTTAAATTACCTTGTTCCCCTGGATACTGTGGTGCAATATGGTGCATGCCACAGCTGTCAGAGCCTCAAAAAGCAGCTGATGTAAAGCTGGTGCTTTGATGCTTTGCAGCATCGCAAAGAGCTTTTGTCACTGTAAAGCAGTTGATGGGGTTGTAAAGCCCTAGTACTCCATGTGCTTGTTTATTTATATATTTATTTAAATTTATATGCTGTCCTTCCATGGGGCTCAGGGTGGCTAACAATCCATTAAAATATTTAAAAGTAATACAAAAAACTTCTAAAACCCCCACAAAACCCACCTAAAACTACTTCCCCAGACAACCCCCTCTCACATCTCTAACCCAACCCCCCCACCAAACCCCCCCCTATCCCTGCCCATCAAATGCCTTTTCAAATAAAAAAGTCTTATACCACTTCTGGAAGACGCTCGGGCTCAAATGAACCTCTGAGGGAAGGGAATTCCAAAGTATTGGGGAAGCAACCGAGAACGTCTCTCTTTAAGCCATTGTCTTACGAACAAGACTAACAGATGGTACCCACAGGGATGCGCTCCCAGTGGATCACAAGCACCGCAGTGGGGCATGGAAGGACAGGCGATCTTTCAGATATGTAGGGCCTAGACCATTTAGGGCTTTAAAGGTCAAAACCAGCACCTTGAATTGTGCCTGGAAAGCTAGGGAGCCAGCGCAGACTTCAGAGCACTGGTGTAATATTCTACTGGTGACTCCCCCTATTTGATTCAAAGTAGAATTAAAAAAGAAACAAGTTCTGAATGGAGCACTCCTATTCATGTGACTGATTGCAGAAGAGCCCCAGAATGGTGTGTGGAAGAGCGAGGGGTGTGGGCTCACCGTTACTGCCCGTACGCTGAGTTAGCTGGTCTACGCAGCAGGGAGAGTGCGTGGTGCTCCACCGATGTCTACAAGGAACAGCATGGGGTAGTTTTGAAGCTGGTGACGTACCTGCCTACCTGCCCACCTTCCAAAGACAAGGTGACATTTACCTAGGAGACTGAGAGGGGAGCTGTGCCCCAGCACTTCCTGGTTAGGAGACACATAAGGAAGTCTACACCTACAGCGCTGCCATAGGTGCGTGCCGTTAGTGTGGCGTGCCTAAGGGCTGTGCGCGCAAGGGTGTGCCTTCGTGCGTGTGGCCTTGTGCGAGCAGCCTTGTGCGCCAGTCATGACCCAGCAGCTGACTGAAATTGGCAAGCTGTGGAAGAATACCGGGGAGGATAATTGGTGGAGTGTGGTAACGGAAGTGGAAGCAAGCTATTTAGTACTCATGGGTTTGCTTATATTCTTGCTTGTTTGCCACTAATCCAGGTGGTTTTGGGGTGTGAGAGACCCAAATAAGGTAGCGAAAGTTTGAAGGGTGGGACCAAATGGTTTGGGAATGTCTTGGTTGTTGGATATTTTCTGGGTTAGTTTGCCTCTCGTTTGAGTAGTTATTACCACGGGGTTCTCCACCAGTGGGAGGTGGGAAGTTCCTCCAAGAACCAATTAGAGGAGGGGTGTAGGTACATGACCCTCCCCCCGTCTCAAAGTTTTCAGTGTAGGGTTAGTGGGGAGGACAGGCCCCCCCAGGGAAGATGAGAGGTCCCTTGGAGGATAAGGACTCGGGAGGCTGAAGCCAAGATGAGGCTGGACTGTCTTTCCCATTCCTCAGCTGCATAGCGGACGGTGGGTTATTGATGGTGAGGTCAGATGGCAAACATCTCCCACACTCACCTTATGCTCAAACAATAAGGTGGTGTTGCCCACTCGTTCAGGGTGGGTGAGAGCTACACTGGAGAGTTACGGCTTTTATAATCCCATGCCGGATAGTAGAGTGCGAATTAGGTTTTCTACATTAGCATCTAAAGGGCAAGGGGGCTACGGTGGAACAAAGAGCTAATAGAGCCCCAGCATTACCCAGTGAGAGTGTTAAACACCCAAGTTAAAACAACCAATTTCATAACACAAACAAGGAGATCGAAGCGTGAGCCAGGACCCCAGTTTGATTCCAGCCCTAGAACAGGAGCTCCCAGAGGCCACGAGGAAGATTTTGAAACCCCAGGCAATGATAAAAAGACAATTACTGAGGCTACTTCTTTGCAAGGATTAAATGGTGTTCCACACTCTTTGATCTGTTCAACAGCCCAAAAGGGACTTCCTATAAATCCGCTTATAGATTTAGACCCAGCCTTAGGGGATAGCCCGATTACATTAAACTCCAATTTGGAGGATAGCTTTTTAACATACTTGGAAAGTTACCAGCTTCTCTCCCCAAAACATCCTGATAAAACTGGGAGCTATGTCAAAACTATACATGCCATCATTCATAAAAATTGCTGTTCTAGGTGTGGAGGATGAATCTGGTACAGGGGCAAAACCTAAAAGATTGCTCTCACTGTGTTAGGCTTCTGGTCTCTGCTCCAAGATTGCTAGGCCTCTGTCCTAATATGAACTGCTTGCATTTTCAGTTTTAGGAATTGTTTACAGAAGCTTCTTACTCCTGATAAGGAATTATAACCCTGAGCACAGTCTGCCTGGAGCCGAAAGCTAACTACAACTACCCGACTGGAAAGCGACCAGCTTCTTCCTATCTCCTTTGTTTTGAGCTGTCTATAGAAGTTTCTGGTTTTCTCTGTGAGAGACACAGAGGAGAAAGATTTCTTTTTACTGCGGTTATTTTTCTTTATCCACATAGCTATGTTACACATTTGGAATAAAACTCACCTTTGACTGACACACATTGTCTTTGTGTGTTAATTTCCACCACATAGGTTACTCAGACAGTCAATTGATATTTTGACAGCAGAAGTACAGGCTATGACTAGGGCTGCAGAATTGAAATGAATTCGTTTGACAGAGGTTTGTGAGGAAATAAAGTTGTTACAAAAGCAGAGACCTTTAATAGTACCCCTTTAATAGGACAGAGCCCCCACCACTATGGGTCGTTCATGGCAGTAAAAGACTGGGATAAGGAAAAGCTGGTCCCAGAGCTCCCAATGGAAAATTATACTGACGATGAGGGTTCTGCCCTTAAAAGGGAGGAAATAAACTTTTTTGTGGGCCAAAACATTATAATATATGACTTGTGATTACTTCCATATGAATCCATTCAGCATTTAAAGAAGTCGGTACTGCACTATCTCGCATCTAGGCAGGGCTGGCCCGAGGCATGTGCCACCGGTGCCCAGGCACATGGTCCCTCAGCGGCCTCGGAGGGAGGGGCCCCGTGCTGCCACCATGGGTTGGAGACGGAGTTGGAACATCGCTGTTTAAAATTTTCCCCTTCGCCCCCATTGGTAGGAGCAACTGGCAGTGGCGTCCGTTGCTCCGTGGGTGGGTGTGGGTGGAGATGAGTGTTGGCTGGGAGCAAACACTCACCAACACCCACTGAAAGTGGCATTTACACAGACGCCCCCACCCATCTCCACCCAGGGAAGTGCTCCCCCACCCACCGGCCAACACCCATCTCCACCCAGAGGAACTGGGTGGAGGCATCATGTGTGCACAGGGTTCATGGTGATTGGCTGCAGTGGTGCCCTGCAACACGTATAATAAAATGTAACACCCATTTTATGAGTGTTAGAGCGTCTGTGTAAAAAGGGCTAAATATTGTATAAGGGAAAAAAGGAAACTCATGGGTTATCTAGAGGAAATTAAGAATTTAGATGGAGATTTGTTTAGAACTAAATGGAGGCAAGCCAAACAGAGTTATAAAGGTTTTCTTACACGGAAGAAGCTGGACTTCCAGAACCATTTATGGATGTGCCTCAGACAGGCAGTAGACCAGAAGGATCCATGCACATTTTGGGAAATATGTTTCTGGACAATATAACGGCAACATGCTGGACAGATTATTACAGAAAGAAGTTCAGGACAGAGGAGATAGTGGAGGTTGACTATTTGGCCAAGGGTACCCTTGCGTGGGATCCTAAGGGAAATGATCAGATTGATTATAGGGTAACTGAAGATTCGGTAATCAAATTTATTAAGGAACTAAGGCAGGGTAAGCCCTCCAGTCCAGACTCATTACCCGCAGAACTGGTCCCGGAATTTTGGGCCCCTGTTTTGACTAAGGTGATCAATACTGTCATAGAACATAACAGAGTGCC
Source organism: Sphenodon punctatus (assembly GCA_003113815.1). Taxonomy (NCBI): domain Eukaryota; kingdom Metazoa; phylum Chordata; class Lepidosauria; order Sphenodontia; family Sphenodontidae; genus Sphenodon; species Sphenodon punctatus. The sequence continues at coordinate 3,175,725 of QEPC01004523.1, forward strand.
AAGCTCTTGGAAAAATAATATATTGATCCCCATTTACAAGAAAGGTGATAGGGTGAACCCGAAGGCATATAGGCCTATCAGTCTCATTGACCTCCCATCCAAAATGTATGGTAAACATCTTTTAGGACACATTAAAAGTTGGATGGAGGAGGGAAACATCATGGTAGAGGAGCAGGCGGGGTTTTGCCAGGGGTACTCCTGTACAGATCAGTGTTTTTCTCTGTATAATCTTGTGAGAAAATATATGCATCAAAACCAGCCGGTATATGTAGCATTCATAGATCTTCAAGGGGCGTTCGATACTATTGATAGACAAATACTTTGGCAAAAGTTAGATCGTATGGGAACGGACCCAAAATTGCTGAAGCTCATCCAATATCATTACAGTGATACAAGGTTGTGTTATTGCCCTCACTTTGTTTAGTCTCCTTTTAAATGATCTGGTACCGAGACTTCAGAAGCTTGTTTTTCATCACCCAAAAACAATTGGTGGTGAGATGTCTCTGCTTTTGTATGCAGATGATATGTCACTCATCTCTCTTTCGCCAATTGGGTTACAAAGAATGTTAGTGGAGCTATCTGAGTACGCAAAGGAAAATGCGCTGGAAATAAATATACCAAAATCCAAAGTTATGTCTTTTGGGACAGACAAAACTTTTGGGTGGGTTATTGGTAAGGAAAGGTTGGAGGTAGTTCGCTCTTTTACCTATTTGGGAATAACCCTAAACAAATCTTTATCTTGGAAGGACCATGTCCAAAGGGCTAAATTGAAGGCGGCTCAGGCTGCTAGTGAGATACTGGCTTTTTTCAAATGATGTGGGAAACTCCCCTGTTTGGAAACCTCAAAGGTGGTGGAGGTAAAATTGGATGCAATTTTCCTATACAGTGCTGAGCTTTGGGGAATGGATGATGTAGCCTGTAAAACTGTTGAGGTCGCCCAGGCGGCATTCTTGAAGAACTTGTTGGGTGTACAGAAATCTACCCCAAAGGCGGTGGTCAGGTTGGAATTGGGTGTGATGAACGTGGGGGCAAAGGCAAAAGAGTTTTTTCGTACTGGGCTAAGATCAGATCACTCCCCCCCAATTGTGCGCCCAAGAGAATCTTTCTAGAAATGAATGAATATTTGGAACAGAGGAATTCTTGGGCTAAAGCCATTGATAAGGAGCTTGAAAGAATAGGATGAGGTTTTCTAGCTCTAAGTCCGGATTGTATACTTATACCTTCCAACAAGGAACAAATCCTAAAACGTGTGGCTGATATTTCCTTACAGGACAGGGCACGGGTGGGCAAACTTAAATATATTCTATTAAATCAATACAGGTTCTCCCCAGAAATGCCTGTCCTGTACTTACAAATCCCCCAATTCTAACTGAGACAGGTTATAACAACAATGCGGCTTTCCCATTTGGACTCTAAGATCCAGGAGGGAAGATGGGACAAGACTCCATTGTATCAAAGGTACTGTTTTTGTAACTTGATGGAATTAGAGGACATAGCCCATCTTTTATGGGAATGTCCCTTCTATATAGAGGAGAGGAGGAAGTGGCTCCTACCATTGGTAAATGGGAAAGAAAGATGGCCGGCCCAAGAAAAAATGGCCCATATGATGCAAGAGCAAAAAAAAAAGCCATTAACTGAGTATCTATATGCTGTTCAAGTGAAAAGAAAGAAAATGTTAGAGAAGGATACAAAAAGGCCTCTGTTTGGCAAGTAAAATTAACATGATCTGTATATGTAGATATATACTGTTACGAAAGGTAATAGAAAGTAGTACTTGGTAAAAATGTTTTGGCATAAAGGGAATATAGATATTGCTTCTTGTCATTAAGTAATTGAAAAGGTAGGCAAATGGTGAAGTACAGAAATATTTTAAATTGGGTAAATTTAAGATGTCTTTTGTTTTACTATTTGTTATATGCTGGAAAGCTCGTGTTTTGTATGTGATTGTGTTTATTTGGCTTCAGCCGTTAATAAAGAATTAATTCATTCATTCATACTGGTGACTCATCCCTGAAAGCAGGTGAGCCGCTGCATTCTGCTACTGCCTTCGATAATCAACGGGACTATAGGCACTCAGAATAAGATACAGTACTACTCAACATTCATGAGAATGTGGCCATTTGTTTCTAAGCTCCATAAGGAGAATGCCTGCAAGTCCCCTTAATCTACACAGTGGATCATGCCCACTAAATAATACACTGGGTAAAACCAGATGCGATGGTGGACCACATTGGCCCAGGAGCCACGAGCACGTCTGTTTTGGCACCACCAGATGTTAGCCTGAGACTGCCTTGGGGTAGGTAGGTGGCCAGCCTGGGCTGCATTTTCAGAAAACTCTGAGGTCACAGTCCAGGCTTTGGGCTGCCCATATGGGCCAACACAGGCCACAACAGACCAGCACATCTGCTCTGGCCCACCTTACCTGCTGTGGGGCAGGGGCCTCCATCGCTGCCCGTGATGGTGAGGGGCACAGCGCTGGGAGTAGAGTGGGACTTCCCGCACGTTTGTTGAACATCCCACCCTACCCGGGATGTGCGGATAGGGGGGGATGGCTCTCTGGCCACAGACATATTTGTTCAGTGCCTCGACCCAGCCCGGGTGTGGAGGTTGCAGTTTCCCACATCGGGTTGGACCGGTGAGCTGCCACACCGCCCACAGGTCTGTTTTTACCCAGTATCTTTTAAAAAACAAACAACAACAAAATGGCTCGTTTTGAAAACCTTTTTACATGTAAAAAAACCATCCCTTTTCCAGAGTGCTATTTTCTATAGGACTTCTTATATTGAACACTGACTTATGTATAAGGGTATATTTGTAACTTTATCTTCAGCATAGTCAAGAGTGATATAGAAGGGTCCAATCACTGAATTATTCATACAAAAGCATATGTTACAGTAACACTGCCAAAATGTTTACATGCAATAAGTGGGAAAAAGGAAAGAGAACGATGATGCATAATTAAAAATAACCAATTTAATAAGATCATAGGAAGTTAGATGATAGAGATCTCTCTTATTGCACCATTTATTAACAATAATTTTAATTTTTATATTGCGCCCCCCTGCCATGACACTCTGATGGCTTCACATAGGACTAATTAACACACCTTTTAATACTCACAACAACCCTGTGAGGTTGGTTAGGCTGAGAGAATATTGTGACTGGCCCAAGGTCACCCAGTGAGTTTCTGGCTGAGACATGAACTGGCTCCTCCCCCTAGAAAGGGATGAGGGAGGAGGGTATGTCCCTGGGGGTCAGGTGGAGCAGCCACCGGGGGGGCTGGGGAGCGGGCCAGGTGGGGTTCTGCAGCCATTGGGGTCATGGTAATTATGGACTCTCAGGGAGGTGAAGGACAGCCATGAGGAGGGACAGATGCTTAACTCCTGTCCCTCACACAGGCCCCCTGGCAGGTGATACAGGGATTGGGAGTAGAGGAGCCCCTGGTCTGGAATTGCTGCTGTTGAATGCGAGGTCAGTCTGCAATAAGTCAACTACAATCCGGGAGTTGATTCTGTATCAAGCGGCCAACCTCGTATGTATTACAGAGACCTGGCTGGACAATGAGTCGGGGCCTATACTGGCTGACCTTGTTCCAGCCCGGTACTCTGTACAGCATCAACCCACATCAGAAGGATGGGGAGGCAGTATAGCCATTGTTTTTAAGGATATTTTAAGGATATTGTTTTTAAGCCATTGTTTCAGAGGGACTGTGAGGCGGTATCCAGTGCAGACCATTTCGGGCATGGAGGGGGTCCACCTATGGTCGATTTGGCAGGAGACAGTTTAGGGCTGCTTCTGGTATACCGTGCACCCACCTGTATCGCAGCATCCCTACATGCTCTAGCAGAACTGGATCGGAGGTGGTCTTGTGATTCCCGAAGACTGTGGTCTTGGGGGATTTCAATATCCACGCCTATGCCGGGTTGGGGGGAGCAGAGCATGCGTTCATGGCTGCCATGACAACCATGGGACTGTCTCAGAGAGTAGTGGGCCCGACGCACGAGGGGGAACATACCCTTGACCTGTAACGGTTTTACCCCTGTCATGGACGGATCATTACCTTCTCCGGACCAGTCTCCTGGCACATGTCTTCCCCAAAGAAGGGTGTGGGATCAATTTTTTGGGTCCGCCCCTGGAGACTTATGGAACCAGAGAGGTTCTGGAATGCTCTAGAGGAAATACCTTCTGATCTTCATGATCGTTCACTCGATGACCTTGTTGCCTTTTGGGACAACTTGTTGGCTGAGGCTATCGACTGAATGGCTCCAAAGCGTCTGCTTCCAGAAGGCCGATGGCGGGGGTCGCCATGGTTCACAGAGGACCTCCACCGAATGAAGCAGGATGGACGGAGGTTGGAGCGATGGTGGCATCAAACTCATGCTGAAACTGACCGATTGCAGCATAAAGCCAGTTTAAGAGCGTATGCCGTTGCAATATGGGTAGCAAAGAAAGAGTTCTTTGCTACCCTTATTGCGTCTGTGAAGTCATGTCCAGAGGAGCTTTTCCAGGTGGTGCAGGGGCTGGTCAGTCCGGCCTCTCTCTGCCTGGAACTGGAATTTTCCACTGCCCACTGTGACATGTTTGCTGACTTCTTTGCGGATAAAATCGCTCAGATTCACCACGATCTCGATGCTGCATTAGTGACAGTGGATGAATCAGAGGTACAGGAAGCCCCACCCTGTCAGTGGTTATGGAATCAGTTTCAGTGGGTGTCATCTGCTGATGTGGCAGATGCTCTTGGGACAGTCCAGGCCACCTGTTGTGAATTAGATCCCCTGCCTATCCTGGCTGGTGAAGGCTAGTTGGGAGACACTAGGGCCGTTGCTGGCGGGGGTGATCAATGCCTCCCTAACAGAGTGCCAGGTGCTGAGCCATCTTAAAGAGGTGGTGGTACAGCCTCTACTCAACAACAACCCTCAATGCTCAACAACCCTCAACCCTCAATGCCATCTTTGAGCGCTGATTCCCCGGCCAGCTATCGGCCAGTCTCTAACCTTCCCTTTTTAGGGAAGGTTATTGAACGGGTGGTGGCCCGGTGGTTACAGGAGCACCTGGACCGGGTCGGTTTTCTTGATCCCTCACAGTCTGGTTTTCACCCTGGGTTTGGCACGGAGACTGCACTTGTGGCCTTGGATGATGACCTGTGCCGTGAATTAGATCAGGGCAGATCCACAATTTTGATCTTATTGGATCTGTTGGCGACATTTGATACCGTTGATGCAGCTGAGCTGAGCTGGGGGAAAGGTGTGTGGATTGAAAGCCCCAGAGCTCATTGGCTCTTTCCCTCTGCTTGCAGGTATATATTCAGGGGCTGGGACCCCTTTGGGCAGTGGAGTGGATGCAGCTGAGCTGAGCTGGGGAAAGGGTGTGTGGATTAGAAGCCCCAGAGCTCATTGGTTCGTTCCCTCTGCTTGCAGGTATATATTCAGGGGCTGGAGCCCCTTTGGGTGTCAGCCCTTGGGCACCAGCCGAAGGGCGACATCCACAGGGTGTCGCCCGTTGGCTGGGCCTGTTGGCTGGGGACGCAGTGGCAGTGCCCTACCCCCTGTCGTGTCCAGGGCAGTGCTGTTGAAGGAGAGGCTAGTTGATATTGAGGACACTATCAGAGGGACTCCACAGAACCGGGGAGCCCGCCAGCAGCACTCAGAACCAGCCTGCAGAGACAGTGATTGCTGATTTTGTATGGGGTGGTGGTGAAAACTATTGTGTATTGATTTAGCCATTCCAAACGTTAAAAGAAACAGGGCAGAGGCGGCTTCTCTATCCCCTCCACTGCTGAAACTGCCCAAGCAAAGGAAAATGGAAGGTTATTTGGTCCATAAATCTTTACAACAGCCTTGGGGGGCGGGGGGCGGGGGGGGGGGCGGTTGCCCTCGAATAATAATATAATTTTGAGTAATCGATACACGGCGCTAGCAGATTCTCAAATTACTGCTAACAACCTTTTTTGTGTTACATTAACACACTCTTCTCCAAAGGGCGGGCTCCCTGTATGTAGACCTCAGGTTTCTTTGGATGGCAACTTGGTGACTGAGGCAAACGAGTAAGATTAACACATTTTTAAACTGACCACATGGCTCTAACTGCAGAGATGGTGTGGTATATGTTTGTCCATTTAAATCAGCTGTCAGATAAGGTTGAATCACTAATGGGTATCTTTCCCCATCCACACAAGCCCACAATGGATCCTAGGAAATGTAATCAAGGTTCTACCAGCTCTGGTCATTTATTAGAGAATCTGTCTGGTCCGAAGTCTAATGCAGTAGTTAGTCACTATTTTAAACTAGTATCTTCTTTACAATCTCCATCTAAGAGCTCAGAGAACCTCAGGGTTTTGCCTTTGAATTTGATTTTTACTGTACTACCACTGCCTGCAGGGAATCTTCCTTTCTGGAACACACTATTGGATATTGCATAGCACCTAAGGTTGCTGCTTAGAACTCCGGTGTCATGGCATAATATTAACTCTGTGGATCACCTTATAAGCTCCAAGGATCGCTGGGTAGTAAATGTTTCCTTTAATCTGCCTTCTTTGATCGCAATGATTTTGGCAAAAGAAAAACTGTTAAACAGCAGAGCTATTTTTATTCCTAGAGTTCTTTTATCAGAGGCCGGTAAGTAAAAGACTATCTCCAGCAGGGAGAAGTGCAAACCCCGGGGCCTTCCATAGGTCTCATCACCTGCCTTCACAACAGATAGCTGTTAAGAGCTTAACTGCAGACAGAGCAGCAGTTGAGCCTCTCTAAACTAAAAATCCACCATCTTCTTCAAAAATCATTAACTTGATTGATCTCTCAAAAGAAAAGGCCATGGAAACTGACCCCCCCCCCCCCTCCCCAGCCCCAGCTGGTCCCCTCCAGGAACTCCTCTCCAATACTGGTAGAAGGTGCCCCTTCGTTGTTGTCAGTCCAAACTGGCCAAAAGATGATTCTAAATAGACTAGGTCACCTTCTGTTAAAATTGGGGGAATTGAGGGACAACCCAGGACAGCCACCAGCATCCTTGGGTATTGTTAAGGCCAAGGGGATTTCCTCCCCCTGCTTTTCTCTAAACCTAGTGTGACTTCCAGCTCTCACGTAACGATCCTCTCCCCAATAACGGGCCCCTCTCGAGCCGATGCTTCGGGAGTAGTAGATGGGTCTTTTATGCAGACTCCAGTAAACTCTAGCAAGTGGGGTCTAGCCGCAGGTGCTAAATCTCCAGCAGGGGGCAGCACTCCATTCCCTGGAACAGTTACTGGCTGTTATTCTTTGGTTTCGGCTCAGGGGTGTGGGGGAAAGCCAGCTCTGCCTGTCAGCCACCAAGCAGTTTCCCAGCTGGTCCTGGCTCAGACTCAGGACAGTCATTCTTCTCCTCCACAGGATTTAACCACTACGGCGGGCAACTTTGACGCTGGGACTTCCTTAGATCAGCAATTGACAAAATGACAGCATGTTAGAGCCCCCCATGATATTATCTTGGCTAGATGGAATATCTCCAGTTGGGGATCTCGTCAACTTAATGTGGGTTTTATGGAATTTCTTTTAAATTTTGATGTACTGCTCCTACAAGAAACGTGGGCAGTGAAGGATATCACTGCCAAAGGTTTTGATGTATTTAGCTTGCGAACTAAGCCATCTATGGGGTATGGCAGGTCAATTGGGGGACTTGCTCTGTTGGTATTATCATCGCACAGTGCTAAAATAAAAATGGTTAATTATTTTAAGGCACATTTTGCCATCTTTCATTGTGTGTTCCCTTCGGGTTTGGAATTGTTAATAGGAAATGTTTATATTCCCCCAGTATCCCTGTCTTACTATTCTCATGACATGTGGTCTGTAATAACTGAACAATTGTAATCTGCGGTCAGAACTTATGAGAATGCCATAACTCTGATTGGTGGCGATTTCAATACAAGGCTGGGCAAATCACCCAGGCTACAGGTTTTTCCTGTTCTGGATGAGTTTGCCTCATCGCTTTATAACAATAATTGGGTCTCAAAGGATAAAATATGCAGTTCAGGAGCGAGCCGGGTGGAAGAATTATCCGAGCAGTTAGGTCTAATTATTCTGAATGGTCGTACTAAAGGTGATTTGGAGGGAAATTTTACTCACCATTCGGTGCAGGGATCTAGTATTATTGATTATTTTCTCATTTTGGAAAGTTCACTTCCAGTTGTGAACTCCCTCTGTGTTATTCCAAATATTGAAACGAGTCATTTCCCATTGGTTTTGTCAATTACTGACCCAGAAGTGCAGAAAAAGATCCCTGATAAATTGCTTTCAATAATGCCAACTATGGAGTCTGGTGTGTATTATGCCCATGCTAAATGGACTGAGGAGCTTAAAGCAGACTATTTGTGTATTATGCCCATGCTAAATGGACTGAGGAGCTTAAAGCAGACAATTATTACAAAGCAATGTAGTAGAAGAACTTCTGTCCAATCTTTCGGTTCAAGGAAGCGATTATTTGTTAATTTTAGACAAATTAATTGAACTCTTACCTCCTTTGCTAACGGTAAGATCTTCTGGCCCGCGGAGCAATAATGCCCCAGGTTGGTTTGACAAGAAGTGTTGCACTTTAAGAGCATCTCTTAGGCGGATAGCTAAGAAATTAAATCAGGCGCCTACGCCTGAATTAAGAGTTCTGATGCAGATTTCTAGGAAATCTTATCGCCAGTTGTTATCCTCAAAAAAACTCGAAGAAGATACTGGTCTGAACTACTAGCCGCAGTAAATCAACAGGATTAAAAAAAATAAAAATTGGGATCTTATCCGGTCTTCTAATCTTGGGAAGAGTGGTGAAAGGGTTTCTATCTTGTCCCCTGAAACCTGGATGAATTATTATGAGGGCATATATGCAAAAGTCCCTCTAGTTGGCAACTCCCCTGTCCTTGCTCCGATTGACAGATTCCCAGAGTGGCAATCGGTATCCGAGGAGGAAGTTTGCATTCTTATTTCCCAGCTTAAGGCTGGGAAAGTTCCAGGGCCTGACCATATCACTCCGGAACTGTTAAAAAGTGCCTCGGATTCGTGGGCCAAATTGTTGGCCCTGCTTTTCACCCAAATAAATTCTACTGGTCAGATTCCTACAGGTTGGCTTAATAGTATTGTGGTACCTTTCCATAAGAAAGGTAACCCTGAGCTCCCTGTTAGGCCCTTTTTACACAGAGGGTGTTACATTTTATTATACATGTTGCAGGGCACCACTGCAGCCAATCACCATGGGCCCTGTGCACCCAGTTCCTCTGGGTGGAGATGGGTGTTGGCCGGTGGGTGGGGAGCATTTCCCTGGGTGGAGACGTCTGTGTAAACGCCACTTTCGGTGGGTGTTGGTGAGTGTTTGCTCCCGGTCAACACCCATCTCCACCCACACCCACCCACGGAGCAACCGGCAGTGGTGTCCGTCTCTTGACAGGGGCGGGCCGCCGTAAGCATATTACACCTGTGCTATGCACTCTGCACTGGCTGCCTATTATCTACCGGGCCCAATTCAAGGTATTGGTTATGACCTATAAAGCCCTAAATGGCTTGGGTCCTGGTTACCTGCGAGACCGCCTCAGACCCTGGGTTCCTCTGAGGCCCTTGCGTTCGGCCGGGGATGCCCAGCTTGAAGTCCCCCAGGTATGCTGGGTGGCGTCGGCACAAAGGGCGTTCTCGGTGGCTGCGCCTCAGCTGTGGAATTCCCTCCCGTTGGAGGCTCGCGTATCCCCAGACCTCCCCTCTTTCTGTAGATGTTCTAAAACCTGGCTGTTCGGCCGGGCCTTTGGGGAGGGGGGTAAGTTGGGAGGGTTTTTATTGTTTTTGCCTGAATGCTGTGTCCATTTTATATTTTTATTGTATTTTAATTGTTTTGTGATATTTAAACTGATTTTATTATTATGTGTATGATGTATGCCGCCCCGAGCTGCTGTGTGCAGGAGGGAGCGGTGTAAAAATGTTTATATAAATATAAATAAATAAATAAATAAATAATCAAGCTATTATTGAAGAAAAGAATTACCTACTTATGAATGCAAAACTGCACCAACTGCTTTCTGATCAAGGAATGCTCATTGACAGGATATAGTATTTTCACCTCATACTGAATCCTCAAGCACTGATAAGTAGTCTTCTCTTTACTTTGTAGACAATGATTGCTGGGAATGTCTTTCTTCTTTTTTTAACCTCAGTATTGTAATAAATGAATACACTTGAACATGCCTTTTTTTTCTCTCTTTTTCTTTTTAAGAATTCTGAGGGCAGAAGAGAGTAACACGTGCAGCACACAGATTTAGTAGTAAGATTAGCCAAGTGACCTAAGAAAGGGAACAAAGCATGCTGCTCTTCAATCAGCATTTAAAATCTCTGTTAACTAACGTTGAGATATTCACTCTGACACCAGAGCACACTGGAAGAATTTCCAGACTAGCTTTTACACTTTGATTCTGCTGGCTAAATTAACAGAAGAGTTAGCTGGGTGACTCTCAGGGCCTTTTTAAAGAAGTGGGATTTTCCCCCCAGTTTAAACCGGTGGCTCTGAGAAATACCCATGGGGGGTGGAGGGGACTTTAGACACTCCTTCGTGAACCGGATGTTGCCCGGGCACCATTAGAAACAGCAGCACCGCGCAACTCCTGGGTGTTTTCAGCTCCAGCATAGATAAGACCCTGATAATCGAGGCCTTATCTATATCATGGCTCAAAATACCCAGGAGTTGTGCAGCACCGCTGTTTCTAATAGCACCCGAGCGACTTCCGGTTCATGGAGGAGTGTCTAAAGTCTCCCTGCGGGGGTTCCCCAAAGCCACCGATTTAAACTGCAGGAGGAATCCCGCTTGTTTAAAAAGGCCCATAGTGACTTCTGTACAGTGCCAAAGAACAACAAAGTGTAGAAATTCTTAAACTGTTCTTCATTTGACTTGTAATTGAGTAACCGGGATGAATCTGCCCCTATAGTATGCAATTTTCCAGCCTTCTCATATAATGGGAGAATACCTCCACCAAAGCTAAGCAAACAGTGGTAGAGATGAAAGTAATGACCAAGGAGAAAAGGACTGCTCTTCCATAAGAACTCACTTGCACAGGTCCTTTGTGACACCAGAGGTGACTTAACTTTGGCCCTGGTTGGAGCTGGACCCCTCTGGGCTCCAAAATGCTTAAATGTTGCTTAGCATGAGTAGAGCTGAAGCCAACAGTCTAACAATGGAATAGGATCTTATGACATTGGGATTACAGACATACACAAGAATTGAAAAGGTTGCAGCCAAAATAATCATATCAGTATTTTGAAGCTCAATAGTTGGAAACTAATCATGAAACTATCTAGCAGACACTGCAAATATACAAATATACTTAAAATAAGGAATTTAAGAACGAAAGTAGATATGCGCTTAACCACAAATACAAAAATATGGGACAGGTTGAAGTCACAGGAAGAATGTGAGACCAACCCAGACTTGTTGATCATGTGAAAAGGGGAAATCACAGGAAAAAGGAAAGTCATGGAAAAGGATTTTTTTGAAGACTAACCTTTATTTGATTGGTAATACTAACAGTTATATGTCATATACGTGGGATGGGGCTATACTAACAATAAAGGGTATAATTAGTGGGCAAAATAAGAAAACTTCGGATCTCACACGCACTATCTCAAAAAGACCAAGTCTCCCCTGAGCAGAGAGAGAAGCAAGCAGGAAGTGGGACCCCAGCAGACCAAAGAAGCCTGGCCAGCCAATTTGCATTTGTTATTGTTCTTAGAACGTGGTGAGAGACTAAGCGTTTTGCTATTTGTGATTTTTAAAGACAGTAGCTCTTCTTAATAAAGAGCCATTGTATAGAACAGTCACTGGCATTTTTACACACGTTAAAGTTCCGGAATTTTCAATCTTCAGGATTTACAAGTCCATAAGTAAGTTCTGGATTCATTTTTCTCACACACACACTGCCCTGAGGCAGTTCCTGGATGCATTCTTCACACAAACATTGCCCTGAAACAGCCTAAAGTAGCCCCAGCTGTAGACATGACAGGCTGCCATGGAAACCAAGTGACCACAGCTGCCTGGAGCAAAGCAGTTTCCCAGGAGAACATTTTACAAACAAACGTTCTGGGAGAAGTTCCACGCAGAAGTTCAAAGAGCCGGATGTTTAAGATCTGGGTGAGTGATTTAGACACACAGAAAGTTCAGGATGTAACAGCAAACATCCAGGAGCAATGTGTGTGTAAAAACACCCAGTGTCTGTGTGTATTTGTGTACCTGTACAAGGAGCAAAAAGGAGTCTAAAAAGGGTCTGAGTAAAATATAAACGATCCCCAAACCCCAATAATTAAAGAACACTCAGGGTTACACCTGCACTTGGAAGAGTCTCTTAATAATCTGCTGTCTACGGGTGCTTTTACACGAGCGGGTCGCCGTGGCGCGACCCGCTCACGCAATATCTCGCGGGATTAGACAAGACGGAAGTCCGGGATCATGCGCGTTGAAGGTGGTCGCACATTGTTTACAGACTGCGAATTAAATACCTCGATTGTGAATTTTAATTCTGAAAACAATGCGTGACCGCCTTCAACGTGCACGATCCCGTACTTCTGTCTCGTCTAATCCTGCCTTGTGGGATTTTGAAATATAGCACGAGTGGGTCGTGCTACGGCGACCCGCTTGTGTAAAAGCAGCCTACATCTGTGGGTTTCCATCCCTATGCTCAATGGGTCTCTGGGGAAATGGAGAAACTACTATGCTTGGATTGTCTGCCACTACAACGAGCAACTGTTCTGAGGTATCAGTTCAGTCTAGCAAAAATATTTCTTATTCCAGATGGTTGTTGTTTTCCCCATTTCTAGAACTCTTGTTCACCTTTTAAACCATTCTACCTGTCCTTAACTTGCATTGTTCCTGGAACCATATGGGTATCCATGACTTGACGACATTTGATACCTGCTTTGTGAGCTCTGTTAAAACTAACAGTGCTTCATTCATTTCTAGTCCTGACACGTTTTCCTTGCTTTGACCTTTATTGAATCATAAAGAGAATAACCTTATGAAGAAATAAAATTATTAAAAACTGTGGAACATAACACTGACAAGGTTTTTGTTGTTGCATTAGTAAACACAAGGAAACACTTCCTTTATTGAAGTTTCTGACTCATGCACAAAACAAAGATCATGATAATTAAATCTGTAAACGTTAATGATAAGAGGCTGTGCAACAGTTCTATCACAGTAAACAGCCATGACATATAACACTTTCAAATACGTGAAAGCATATTTTGCACTGAAGCGTGTTAATTTCTCCTTTGACATACATGCTTTTCTTTCCCTACAATTCTATTGTATAGAGTTGTAGGAGAATAATACGGAGAACAATGCAAGGGTCATCTCAAGGGTACTAATGACCTCCTGCTGAGCACCTTGAAATGTTCTTAAAGTCAAAGCCAGCTGTCACCTAGGTCAAAGTCACATTGCATAATGCACTTAACACCTTGCATGACTGACTCAATTGTTACAAAATTATAGTTCTGACAACTCCTGAAAAGTATTTTTCCTCTTAAGATTCCTTAGTTGTTTTTTTCTCTGATTTTTTTTTCTTGTAAAAAGGAGTAAATTGGGATGATACTGTTGTCCTTCCCAGACTGTTTGAGATGCGATCAAGTATAATGGAAACAATCAATTATAACGTTAGCGAACACAGTTACTTGCTATATTGCTTTACTTGGTTTTCAGTATCTTTCTTTCTCTCTTTTTCCCATTCCATGGGGATGTCATTGCTAGCTTTTGGCATAGGCATGTCAAATTAACTTTTAAAATGTCATTCATGCATAGCAAAGAGGCATCACATATTAAGGTTTCAGTTCTGAGAGGAGGCAACTCTCCCAATGATTGCAGGAAAATGTTTGCCAAGTTTTGCCTACACCCTCGAGTCTCAGGAGCTAGTTATTGAAAATTTCAGCACTCACAACTAGGGATGGGCGAACAGATCACGGTTCAGGCTGCATTCGGTTCG
>QEPC01004523.1:3199899-3283851 GCA_003113815.1 Sphenodon punctatus
ACCACCTTGTAACCAAGCCAAGTACACGCACCTGAGACTTCGCATCCGCCTGAATGTTTGTTTGTCTTCTCCCATGTCTCTCCCGCTGTCCCCTCTCCTTGTCTCCCCCTCCTTGTCTTTTAGATTGTAAGCCACAGGTAGGGACCGCAGCTGATTATATGTTCTGTACAGCGCCAGGTTGTTACTGGCGCTTTATAAATGTTTAATAATAATAAATAATAATAATAAAGAAGAAAGAACACTGATAAGATCTATCAGAATAGGAATGAGCCATGCATGGTATTTCTTGCTGCCCCCAGCAAGTGATGATGGTTTTCTAAGTTTTGTGATATGCCACCATTTCTTAATGTGGTGTTCTTGATTAATGAGCCTTAAATGTAAATCTGGGCTAAAGCTGCCTTTGCACCTTCTGAGAGGTGTAACTAAAAAGGGGGGCGGGGGAGAATATTGCTCCTACAAATAATCCCATTAGTCTTTTGTTGCCATGTCACAAAGCAGTGATTCTCTATACCTCCTACGTACATGTTCTTTAGTATGGACATGCCTTTATGTTCCTTTTCTTTATTTCATTCAGACATACTTTATGATCCTCCCAGATCTGGACCTCTTTAGTCCAGATAAAAAAGCATGTTCCGACGGTGTCTCAATATAAGGTGTCCTAATGCATAAATATAAATTAGAGACAGACAGGTAGAGAGATTGAGGCAGTCATTTCCCAAGTTGTGAGACCCAAAACTTCACTTTATTGACAGTCATTTCCCCATTATATTATAGTGGAATGTTAAACATAGTAAAATGGATATGGAAACCAAGATGAAAATACCACATTCTCTAACTTTTTCAATGTTAAGACTAAAGATATTTCAGAGGCTAGTATGGGAAAGAGCTAGAAGAGATGAATAAACGGGAGTGATTATTATGTTATTAATGTTCCCATCTGTTTCCTTGGTCTAGGAGTAAGGCTCTTGCTCTCTGGGAATGGGAGAAGCGCAGCTCAGAAAATGAAAAACAATGCAGAAAAGCTTTACAGAATTTAGACTAAGGCTGCAATCTTAAGCACACTTATTTGTAAGTTTCATTGATTTCAGTTGAGCTTACTCATGAGTACATGTGACCTGGACCCTGCTTATCTGCGGGACCGCCTCACTCCCCATGTGCCCGTGCGACCCTTGAGATCGTCTGTGGGAGCCTTTTTGGAGGTTCCCCGGTCGAGGCGGGTGGCCACCGATGTTAGATCTTTTTCGGTGGCCGCCCCTGTGCTGTGGAATTCGCTCCCGGAGGAGGCCCGGTTGGCTCCCACTCCCCTGCTGTTTCGGCGTGTATGTAAGACCTGGCTATTTCGTCAGGCTTTTGGCGAGGGGTAGGGATGGGGTGGGGGTTTTCCCCACATATTGTAATTTTAAATTGTTTTATAATTTTTTATATTGTTTTTATTGAATGTTGTTCGCTGCCCCGGGCTGCCCTGGAGGCAGGAGGGGCGGGCTATAAATTTTAAATAAATAATAAATAAATAAATATCTTAGGTCTAGCCCAATGAAGTTATTGTCAAGTGGCCCCGCCACCGGCATCTGAGGGGGGGGGGCATGATCACGTGGGTGGGGATGGCTCCCCTGTGCCCTGGGAGGCAACGATGCCATCAGACCCCGGGATCGCGGCACACTCGGGGACGCCTTCACCAGACCAGGAGACCCCGGCGACCCCAGCGGGCCTACGGGGACAGGGCGCATCGGACTCTGACGTCAGGGGGGCGGTGCCGGGCCCCGTGCATCGCTCTACATGACTAGCGGTGCAGCGGGGGGCAGGGCCCCCGTGATATAACATCGACGCTGGCGATAGCCCAGCACTGGTGAATGAGCGCAGACCGGCCGACCGAAAGCTAAGTGATTGTTGCTAGCCTTGTTGTGTATTAAGTAAGGACATATTTTGTGTGTTGTGACCCCCCTTCCTGCTTCCCCTGTGAATGTGAAAGGTACAGTGAGTGAACGTGTGAGTGTGTGAAGAGTGCTTGTGGATATGGTGTGCGTGAATTCCCCCCACCCCCCTGCCTACCTGGGCACTTCCGCCTCCTCTGTGAGCAAGCCCCGTTCCTTCCCCCTCACAACCTTGGTCCCTGCCCAGTTCTCCCTCACTCTCACCCACAGCTTCCCTCTCCTCTCCCCAGGTGTGGGTGCTAGTGTGGGCACGGCGAATTGTGTGGGTCTTGTGCTGTTCTCTACCTCGGTGCCCAATGATGATAGGGGCCTAGTCTCTGTGAGACACTTAGGCCCAAATACTATCCTGACGGGCATTTATCCTGACGTGTGCCAGCTGAGGAGAGGACTCAGATCAGAGCATGTGAACGAAGTGAAGAGCTCGTGTTTCCCCCTCCCCTACCTGACAGTTATGTGCATCTCTCACAACCAGAATTTTTGGATATCCGAATCCTTGTGAGCAGCCTGGACTGCTTTTCTGTCAAAACTGCTGGTCCCTAACAAGACAAAAGTTGATTTAATTGACGTCACTCATTCCTTGAGGTGTAATACCTGGGTTTTTTTTTCCAGAGATTAGTCAGACTACACTCTTAGTTACCACCACGTGTATTTATAATTGTGACCTAGTTCAATATACAACACGAAAGGACTCGCTGGATGAGAACAGAATGAAAAAGTTCCCAGATCTGTAGTTTCATGGTTCTGTTTAGCTGCAAAAAACCCCACACCACATGATTAATCTCAGGAAAGGATTTATAAAATCCGCTTTTAGCCACAGGGATATTCTTAAAAAAAGAGGAGGGGGGGGGAGGGAGGACTTGTTACATGTGCCAAACTTACCAGTCTAAACAATTAATCAACTTTATTCATTGATCTAATCACATGTAGTAGTTTGTCAGATAAATGTCGCCACAACTTACAACACTAATTCATTTTGAGTACAATGGGTTTTTGAACAAAGGAGGCCAATATGTTTTATTCCTAATCTGTTTGGCCTCTTTATTTCTTTCAGATTCCAGAGACTGAAAGAATATGATACTTCCCAGAGTTCCTTATATTTTCAGAATATTTAGCCTGAATGCGTTGTACCAAAATCAGATGGATTATAGCTATTCTACTTTTGATCATTATTTTTATTTGTTTGATTACTGTCTGCTCTTTTCTTCTTGGGTATCTCCACGGGGTCAGTCTCATTCCAGCCTTTAATAGAGAAGGATCTGACAGCAGAGTAGTTAGAAGTCCTCTGCTTATCCGCAGAGTTTGGGAAGCAATAAGCTTCCCCGCACTGTCCTATCTAGTGCTTTAGGGGCAGAGATAGGTGGGGTGGTGGGCTTGGGGTAGGTTTGGGGAGAGTTGGATGTGGGAAATGAGGGTGTGATATTGGGTGTGTTTTGTGGGAGGGTTGTTTTTTTCTTTTATTGCTTTTAATGGACTTTTAATATCCTTTTATAGATATTAATTATTAATTATGTATTATTATTATTATTATTATTTAGCACCAGCGGTGTACTGTACAATCAGTAGTTATAGACAGGTCCCTACCCCAAAGGGCTTACAATCTAAGAGAGACAAGCAAGGGAGAGGTGAACATCAGGAGAGACAAGGACACATTCATGAGGTTGAGAAAATGCAGGTACACTGCACATGCTTAACTTAGTTACAGGGAATAGATTCTTAGGGAGGGAGGGAAAAGGATGCAATTTTACCCACGACAAGCCGTTGACTCCTGACCAGGGCCTTTATCAGCTGCCCTGAACCTTTTTTAGGGAAGGGCAGGATAAAAACTTAAATAAAATAAATAAATAAATTTAGCTTTGACACTCCACATCAAGTGAACAAAAACCACATTCCAAATCCCCCACCATGTATATGTTACCAGCTCTGCTTCATAATATGGAGTTAAGAGAGCTATAAAACTAACAGAGGAACTGGCTGTTAAGACCTCATCTCTCCTTAAGCAAATGGAAGAACAAGTCCCACTAATCCAACAGGAAGAAAGTCTCAGGCCCAACTCAGCTTTAAATGAGACTTCGTCCTTTGCTCAGAAATACCTGCTCTGTTTTGACCCTGCTTGACTCTTCCTTAATTGTGATTTTTTTATGATCCTAACATCTAGGGCTCAGCACTATAACCTGAGTCCAGAGTTGCCTACATAAAACAAAATGCACGGATCTGACTGCCTTTCCTCTTGTCAACTTGGCATGTTTGGAAAGGGCAAAATGAGTAGTGAAGGATTTCAAATAAATCACATGTAGCATAGGGCCTGAGATTGAGAGACTAATACAACTCAATCTTGTGAGTGGCAGGGAAGAATACCATGGAAACGCTGTTTTATTTTTGTGTAATATTTTACAAGGCTGTGAAAACAAAAAAATATTTCCTAAACATGCCGTACAGGGAACAGTGGAGTTAGGCTGACCCCAGTCCTTGTAGCCCGAATCCGAGGTCCTTGTAGATGCTACAAAAGACCTTGAAATCTAAAACACTTGAAATTCAGAAAACTGAGGTTCAAATATCCATGTCTTCCAAAAAATGAGAGGCAGCATGAACTACTGGATAAAGCACCAGGCTGGGAGTCAGGAGACAGGGTTTCTATTAACTTATTATGTGACCTTGGGAAGTCTCTTTTCCTATTCCCCTCCCATTCTTTGTCTGTCTTGTTTAAGACTATTGGGGTCGACATTACTATGTGTTTCTGCAATGTCTGACACAAATGGGTGTAAACAGAGGGACAGCAGCTCCACTTTTGTCCACACCAGGCCACTTTGCCCCCAGGTTGACCTGTCCATTTGAAGAGCAACCGCCAGATGTGTAGAGCAAAGCAGGCTGCGGTTGCTGTGGGGCAGACTCTCAGGCTGTGCTCCGGAAGATCCTGGAGCACACCTCACCAAGGGAGATGGTCAAACCCATGGCAACATGCAAACACGGAACCCCTGTCCAACTAAACGGACCCATAAGCCCCAGCCAAACACAGTGTGGCCCAGATCATAAATGCTGGCAGACCAAATGGCCACAGCAGCTGCTGCTGCCATGTCCCATTGCCATGGTTACCTGAGCAAGCCGCAGGGTCAAAACATAGGGTTGGCTTGCCTGTCCATGTGTTCCTGAGCTGGGGAAAAGCATGTTTGCTGCCTGTACGCTTGGTTCACCCATGTGCTGGGCTGTCTGTCTGAAGACAGGCAAACCCATGGGTGCACTGCATGTAGCTCCTGTTTGGCTCACCCGCATGCCTACTCCAGGGCTCTGGCCTGCTCCCTGTCCATCTGAACACACCCAACGTCCAGGGGCGGCTGGTGGGTTTTGAGGTTGGAGGGGCAGGCCGGTGAGCCTGGGGAGGAGCCAGGGCAATGGTAGGCGGAGCCATGGCAACGGTAGGAAGCATAACCCAGCAGCAAGGAGTTTCCAGGGTTAACATACAAAACACAGTTTGCATGCACATCAAACTTAAAAATCAATAATTTATAAACCCAAAACACAGGCACCCGTCCTTGTAAAGCACCCCAGTCACAGCTTGAGTCCAGTAGTTCATGATACTGAGGAGGACTGACAATGCCATGCATTCTACATAACCATGCAAGATTATTATTGGTCCCATTTAAATCAAGGATTGCAACAAAACACAGTTTGCATGTGGTTTCTCTCTCTCTCTGTGTGTGTGTGTGTGTG
Organism: Sphenodon punctatus; assembly: GCA_003113815.1. Lineage (NCBI taxonomy): Eukaryota > Metazoa > Chordata > Lepidosauria > Sphenodontia > Sphenodontidae > Sphenodon > Sphenodon punctatus. The sequence goes on from QEPC01004523.1 coordinate 3,205,536, forward strand.
TGTGTGTGTTTTAAATGTGATTCATTGGTCTTTAAAATTCCTCCCCAACAGACACACACACACACACAACAGAGGGCAAGAATACTGCTTCAGAAAAAAGGGACTTGCTGCATGCAGATTTTAAGGCCCATGAATCACAGGACTAAGAGTTAATTCTCAGGATTTCAAAACCTCAGTTTTATCACAACCATCACATTTACAGCGTTCTGAAAACACCTGAAATCACAGGACTAACTAATCAGTTAAATCTCAGCATTTCAAAACCTCAATTGAATCATGGGGCATTAGATACTAATTCCCCCTCACCCTCTGCTGCGTGTGCTAACAGATCCTCCAAATGCAGCAGCTAAACAAACACTCCACATCAAGTGAACAAAAACCACATTCCAAATCCCCCACCATGTGCCCCCTACATTCCAACTCCCCCACCATGTGCCCCCACCAACTCCCACTCCCCCCGTGTGCCCAGAAAACCAGAAACCAAACCATTCCCACAAGGCCCCACAGATCCCCCAAATGCAGCAGCGAAACAAACACTTCACATCAAGTGAACAAAAAACACATTCCAACTCCCCCACCATATGCCTCCCGCCGGTCTCCCCTCCCCCCATGTGCCCAGAAAACCAGAAACCAAACCATTCCCACAAGGCCCCACAGATCCCCCAAATGCAGCAGCGAAACAAACACTTCACATCAAGTGAACAAAAAACACATTCCAACTCCCCCACCATAGGCCCCCACCCGCTCCCCGTGTGCCCAGAAAACCAGAAACCAAACCATTCCCACAAGGCCCCACAGATCCCCCAAATGCAGCAGCGAAACAAACACTTCACATCAAGTGAACAAAAAACACATTCCAACTCCCCCACCATATGCCTCCCGCTACTCCCTCCCCTGTGTGCCTCCACTCCTCCCCCACCATGTGCTCCCCGCTGCCCCCTCCCCCCAGGTCCTGCAATTTACTCACCAGCGGTGGCTCCTCTCTCTCCTCAGGCTCCTCTCCTCCTGCTCCTGATGGCTGCACGGGCGCTCCCAGGCCCAAACTGTTCAGTCGGGCCTGGGAGCTGCCACACAGCTGGCTCTGCCAAGTTCCCCCCTCCTTCCCAGAATAGAGTCAGTTTGACTCGACAGGGAGGGAGGAAGGGACTCAGGGAGGGAGGGCGAGGGGGCCTGGGAGCTGCATGTGTGGCAGCAGCTCCCAGGCCCCCCTGCACAGGTGGGACACTGGGCAGTTCATACCCGGGCGCCTGTATGCAGCACCCTGGTATGGACTTTAGCCCTGCCCGGTCCCTGCAATGGAATAGTGCCCCCTGTAGCACTATTCCATTGCAGGGTCCCTTTATGTGGAATGGATGGCGCTTCTAGCCGCCCATTCCGCATAAAGGGAGAAAACACCTCCCTTTTGTCCCTGAAGGCTTCCTTAGGAAGCCTTTGGGGGTGGGTGGGGGTGAGTCACCGGCTGTGTGTGCGTGCGCACGCACACAACTGGTGAGAATGTTTGGAGCCATCTCGAAGAACCTGGTTTAGAGCAGCAACCTTCTGAAGGTTGCTGCTCTAAACCAGGTTCTTCGAGATGGCTCTAAACATTCACCGCGGCGTGCATGGCTGTGGTTTTTTTTTTAAAAAAGCACCTGTGATGGGGCCGGCTAGCCGGGGGAGTCCTGGGGCCAGGAGGGGCCCACCATCCCTGCCAATGTCACTACTGCAACAGTAATGTAAATAATAATAAAGACATGATGATTGAAGGTGACAGAAATCTCACATGATCGTCACTGAATCTAATCACAAACTCAACCCTGATTTCTCATTCCAATTTCTCATCCTCTCTAGACTACAGTCCTACTCTGGCTGAAAAAAATAAATAAAAAATCAGGCATGATCCCAGTCTCAATGTAATGGGGGCAGGATCATGGGGCAGGGGAAACACCTAAACCGTATCTCTTATCTCTTTTCAGACATTGCCCGCCCCCCAGAGAGCTCTCTGACATTCATTTGTTTTTCTGATTTTTACCCCACCCTTTCTGAATGGCTCAGGGTAGCTTACAAACATATAAAAACATAAAACATCAGAAAGCCCTCAACCTCCCCACCAACCTTTTTCCTTACCCTCTCCAACCCCACCTCTCTTTGCTCCCCAAACCCTCTCCCAACCCTCAACCACATCCCCAAAACTCTAGCCAGCCCCGATTTCTCCCCCTCCTGCCAAATGCTTTTTAAACAAAAAGGTTTTGCACTGCCTCTGGACAATGCTTAGGCCTTGGTTCAAATGAGTCTCCAAGGGACGGGAGTTCCACAAAACTGGGGCAGTGACCAAGAATACCCTCCCATGCTGCACTCCCATCCTACGAACAAGAGTAGCAGGTGGAACCTGAAAAAGGGTGCTCCTGGCTGACTTCAGTGGCCACAATGGAACATGGTAGGACAGGCATATGCCTTCAGATATGCAGGACTCAGATAATTTAGGGCAGATCATTACGGTCAACACTAGCAGCCTGAATTGGGCTTGGAAGACTATAGGCAGCCAGAGCAGACTTCAGAGCACTGGTGTAGTGTGCTCCCCGAGACTCGTCTCTGAAAGGAACTGAGCCGCCGCATTCTGCACCAACTGCAGCTTCCAAGCAGTCATCAAGGGCAGCTCCATGTAGAACCCATCGCATGAGAACAGAAAGCACATCAGCCAAAGGCAAGGTTGAAGTGTTTCCTTGTGCTTATCCTGAGGTGGCCCCACTCCTGCAGAGTGTCATGACGTGGCACTCTGTGGATGAAGGGATCTCTCATCCACAGGACTAGAGTGTGAAGGATTTGGGCCAAGACGGCTCTTGAACTGAGCCTGACAGAACCCTTCAATCTGCAGGGCTGTAATCTACAAGCAATTCATGCATATTCAGTCCATTTTTTATTAAAACAGGTGTACTCCTGGCTTTAACACCACTGACTAAGTAACAAACTAATTATGGGAGAAAGGAATATTTGCAAACTACGGCTATAAACAGACATGTCAGTGGCCTGCTGTGACCTGTGAACCACCAGCACGTCTGTTGAGGGGCCACCAGATGTTGACCTGGGATTGGCCCCCGACGTGTCAGAGGCTAGCTCCAGCTCCACCTGATTGGGGCAAAGTGGGCCCCAATAGCCAGCGGCATGGCTAATCATCATTGACCACTTTCTGCCCAACATGGTGGGGGAGGGGGCATACATTAGTGCATCTTCCCACCCTCCCTGGCGGCCCAGTTGCAGGAACTTGTGTTGGTTCTGACCAGGCTGGCCACATCCTTTGTGGCTTCCCAACTTGGGTAGGGTTCTGATGGCAACTCACCACAGTCATGTTTGTTTCCACCCTGTGTCTCCATGCCCTTTGAAATAATGCCTTCTCTGGGATATCATTTTACCTCAATTGGCTGATTATATTTATTAACTGTTGTCTCTTGTTCTGCATCGTGTTGACCTTGTCAGCCTATAATTCAACCGAAGATACAGAGATATGTTGAGAAATGCACTGTAGTACCATTTAATACCAGACTGGATGCTTAATACTACGCACTCATTCACACAAACCCATTTTCCTTTGCATCGGGTGCAAGAAGACAAAGGATCATCAAAGAGCAGAGGAAGAAAGGAGGATGTCACACAACTCAAGGTGGGTTTGTGCCACTACCACCCACTCCTTGCACTCTAAGGGTTCATTCACAGAACACTCTTTAAAAGTATCAGTTCAGATAAACACAGCTGCAAATTAAGAGCCCACCATCTCCCAAATTCTCACCTATGTTAAGTTAGGCAATAAGTGCACCTCTGTTTCAATACAAACCCTCTTTGTAGCAGGGAAGTTCTCTTGTAGCAGAGTAGCCTGAGGGTGGCGCGTTCTTCAATGTGCCGCTGGGAAAAGCCATGTGGGGTGCATGTACACGCACCGAAAGTGGATGTCTGCCATAGGAATCAGTGGCGCGTGCAGCCTCTTTGAAGATGCATTATGGAAACCTCGATATTGGGGCTTCCTGTGGCGGGCAGCCCTTCCAGTGCGTGTAAACGAAATGCGCCCCATGCGGCTTTTCCCAGCGCTTCCCTGGCTGCTCGTGTAAAAGCAGCCTGAGTCTTGGGGAATTAGTTACACCTGCTATACCACACACAGTTCATTGGTGCCTTAACTAGCTTGCTGTAGTCTTAGGGCTATCAAAATGTATTCTAAATCTGGACATGGGCCTCCACAACTCTCCTTATAGGTTACCACGAAATAACCTCCTTGTGAGGGGCTTGTCCCAGCCTCAGCCAGGTCCTCCAAACATAACTTGAGTTCTAGCCTCTCTGGCCTTTGCATAAAGGAAAAGTTAGACCCCTTATTGTTGCTGCTGTGCTCCACACTTCACTTCTGGTGTGTTGTATATTTCAGCAGGTCCATCTGCTGTTGTGAACAAGGCAGTATCTCTAACTAACTGGGAGCTTGGCCTTTCTCTACCTTTTCTCCCTGGTACTCCAAGCACCAGACAGGAGCCACTTCTCCATTCACCAACTCTTCCTTTACTGAGGGTACCCTCTGATGCTTTATAGGCAGGTGCAACCAGTCAGCTGATTCTCTGCTGGTTTGCTATTTGAATTCTTAAAGGGCCAGAGCCTGTGAATTCATGTCACTGAGTTATACACTTTTATAACTCTAATTCTCTGTGACACTCTGCTTATATGAAAACAAATATTAGCATGTCATGCAGTTATTATTGCCTATTATCCTCTGCTTGTGCGAACAAAGCTAGTGCAGTAAAACAATTATCTCACAGAATGCACAAGTTGTTAGTGATGCAGCAATTTAAGTTATTCAAATTAATTTGTGATTAGATATATGTCAAAATAACCAGATTTGCTCCAGTTGCTAAGGCTACTCAAGGGCATCACTAATACCTGCTGCAAGGTGAAAACTGTCAACATTAGCACAAGGACAAGCAGGATTAAAATCAGGGCATACAATGATCTGAGATTAAAATAGGAAATGCTAGGTCTCACTAGAAGCCAACTAAGTTCTGATATTTTAACTCTATAGCCTACAGAGCTACAACTGATGCTCCTCACCCTGCTTTCTGCATCCTATGCACAGTTAGAATCAGGGGCTGTTCCCCTCCCCTTGCTTGTGCCTCTTTCCTGCTATTGTCTACTGGTGTGGCTGGACACCCCAGTTCACATGGGTAGGGGTTGCCATGGACATTTTGGGCTTGCCCCGAATGGAACACTCCAGATTTCTCGGTAGTGCTCTGTGAATGGCCTTGAGTGGGGGCTGAGTGGCTCATGGGAGTTCACATCCCCCCGCTCCACCTTTCGGTAGGCATTTGGATGAATGGCTCCTGGGGGGCCATGCAAGGTAGCATCTTGTTTAAAACACCCACTGCTCCTGCTGTTGCCATTTCCCAGCTCCCTCCTCCCCTCCTTTGCCCTCTGCTGTGTTGTGCCTGGCCAGGGATGGGGTGGTAGTGATGGTGTAGCATTGCCTTCTACCTCACCATGGATGAAATCACCAAGAGAGCTGATGGCAGCACCCATCAACAGGGGGAAGGGAGAGAGAGAAGGGCTTATACTGGGAAGGGAGAGATGGTCAAGTTTTGGGGTGTGCCCAGTCATGGCAAAAGGGGGGTACCCTACAGACAATCATGATCTTCAGACTCCCCATATTTCCACCTTCGTTCTTCACCTTTTGTTTGGAGCAATATGGCCTGATGGCCGCTGCACCATTAAACTCCAGTCACTCACTTACTCTCCAGTATGGTGTAATGGCTAAGTGTGCGGTACTCAGACCGTGAGGTAGGAAAGGATGCAGGTTGAAGTCTTGTCTTAGCCAGAAACTCACTGGGTGACCTTGGGGCAGTCACAATATTCTCTCAGCCTAACCTACCTCACAGAGTTGTTGTGAGGATTAAAAGTTGTGTTAAATTGTTGCATGAAGAGTGCTCTGACTGCCATGGCATGGGGGTACTATATAAAGATTATTATGATTATATTGTTTTCTCCAGAGGTGCCTGGCACTTTCTCTTTTACACTAAGCCCTGTTTTTTCTTACCAGGATCCAGCTTTCTTCCTAAACAGCTGGGTAAGCATTATTTTGGGATCTGTCACAGTTTGGATAGCCAGAAATGTATACATCTCAGACTTTCCTAGTTCTAAAGCTTCATATACAGTGTGAACATTCTCAGGAGACTATTATGACTATTACAATCCTCAGTTTTTTTGTTCTAGTGCTTGGGAGTCAGATTTTGACGTGAGAACCTTCTTTAAAGAAGTTTCTAACCCTCCCAGTTGAGAACCACTTTAAAATGTGACCATTAAATGCTCAAAACCCCAAAGGCAAATGAAAGAACCTGAATAGATTATTTATTTATTTATTTATTTATGATTCCTGAGCCAGCTCATTGATTTGAAGACCTGACTATGCGCATAATTACAGGGAGATGCATCCTCTTCTTCTTTCAGAGCAGGGGGAATGGGAGGAACGCCATGGAGATCCAAATTCTGGGTCCCAGAGAAGACTGTTAACAGATGTCTTCCTAGATGTTCTTGTGGCTCCCCCAGCTGGAGTGGGGGCAGGGAATGACATGCAGCCACCTGGCCACATCACCACACTCCCAGTGTTGCCCTGCCAAGATGGGTAGCCATGGCTGGACACCAAGACAACCCCCTCATGGTGGGAGGAGCAGGGGATGTGCACAGACATTTCCGCCTGATTCCTCCCACTTTGGCCCAGCTGCGCAGCTGCTGGGCCCAGACTGTGGGCCTGTTTTGATCTGGACCCACAGTCCGGGCCCAGCCACCACCACAGGTGGGGTTTGTTCTGGGCCCACATCTGGAGAGCCTGGAACCAGTGTCCGGACATGACACTGGCCTGGTCAGGCCAAAGTGGGACTCACTGGGCCAGTGTCATGCCTGTTAAAACCTGATGAGAGAGAAAGGGAAAATTTGCCTTTTTAATAACAGGGCATTGAGGCTTAAAGTATGTCTTTTCTGTACAATTCATCTTTCCTGAACCAAGCTTTCTTGTGTAAATGATCTTGCAGAACAACTGTGTGATTTCTGTACTGACATGCTATTGAGTTTCATAGGAAAAAAAGATACTGCCTGGTGGAAGGGAGATCTGAAGGGAGAAGGGACTGATCCTCGATTGCCCTGTGTGTTAGGGGTGTGCCCCACGCCCCCATGTTGTTGGTTTTTTTGTTGTTGTTATTAAAAATGTCATTTTCATTATCATTATTAATGACAATGTGGTTTTCATTATCGTTGTCATTACTGATATCGGTATCGTTTCAAACGAAGATTTTATTTTTGATATCGGTGGCCTGTGCTCTGCCACCTGAGCCATGGCCCACCCCATTTAAGACACAATGTTCTCTTCTCTCCTCTCCGCCCTCGGAATCGTTATTGATATTGTTATTAGTAAGTAAGTAAATAAATTTATTGTTTAACCAAAAGGTTATCAACAAAGCAATATAGAATACAAAAACTACAATATACAAACTCATTAAGTAACTAAACATTCCAAAATATTAACATCAAATATATATATTAAAATAAGATAAATTAAAATGTACAAACAATTGTCCTTGTACACTGAGCCTAAATTTTGTATAAGCAATCCTTTTTTGGCAGGAATTCCAGGAAGCTAAGTAACTAAGGGTACACAACTGCATTGGATAACTAGAATATCGGGTAGTAACTTGCTGAGCCTCTAGTAATGTGTTTTCAGTTTGTATAGTCTGGTCGTAAATTCTTTCTTTGACCAGCATTGCGGCTCCTTTGACACCCTTTGCGTTTAGATAGTCCTTGGAGAAGCCCAACTTCAGAACTTCCTGTAACACTGTCTTTTTTCACGAGTCCATCAGGCCATCTCAGGTAGCCGACTGCATAAGGGGGTTATCTGGGGTCCCAAACACATCAACCTTTAACCAGTATTTAATTAACTGGTATAATAGTACTGCTCTTAAGGGGCGACAACCTGTTTCGGCACGCAAAAGTACTTGAGGGGTGCCTCTGGGGACTGCCAGAATTGTTCACAGATATTTATTCTGAATAACCTCTATCTAGTTCAGTGAAATAATCTAGACCCCACAGAGGAAATGCGTACATAATATAACTAAGAACATTTGCCTTGAACAATCGAATTGCCGGCATGATCAACTTCCCACCCCCTTTGAGAGATAAAATTTAAATAATGTGGCAGCTATTCTAGAAGAAGATTGAATAACTGCATTATAGTGGGTAGTCCATTTGAGGTTTGAGGAGATCATTACTCCTAGGTACTTGAATGTATTAACCTGCTCTATCACGTTTGTAACAATGTGCCATTTCTGAATACGAGGTCTATTCCCCCCCGCCCCCCCGACAATCATTGTCTTAGTTTTCGTATAATTTATCTCAAGGCATTCCTGTTGGCAGAAAACATTAAAATGCTTCATTGCTCTCATTAAACCTATATGCGATTGAGACAAAATTACAGTATCATCCGCGTACATAAGCACGGGAATCCTACGATTTCCTATTTTGGGCGCGAGTTGATCCTTTTGATTAAGAAAATCAATTACATCATTCAAATAAAGATTGAACAATGTGGGGGTAAGTATGCACCCCTGAAGCACACCTCTCTGTACTCAGACTTTATCTGTCAATTGGTTAGGGGGAGAAAAATGGACCTGCAAAGTATTATTAGAGTGTAAGGCGATTATTAGGAAGAACAGGCGAGGATCGATAGACAGTTTGCTCAATTTAACCCAGAAATGTTCCCTGCTGACCAGATTGAAAGTGGAACAGAGATCAACGAAACATAAATACATCTTCCTGTGGTGTCGAGTATACTTTTTCAAAATCGAGGCTAGAACAAAAACTTGGTCAACAGTGGAGCGGCCCCAAGTGAAACCTGCCTGCTCCGGGACCAAAATCGCCTTCTCTTCCATCTATACTTGTAATCAACCCAGTAAGTATTGGGCATATAATTTGCCAAGAATACTCAATAAATTTATAGGGCGATAGCTGAAGGGACAAGATGAATCGCCTTTCTTGTAAATTGGAAGAACAATGCTTTCCAGCCATTCTTTTGGGATACAACCAAGGGAATTGATTTGAGTAAAAATTGGAGCCAATATGCTCGTCCACCACTGCGGGGCTGCCTTGATTATCTCTGAGGTAACATAATCTGCCCCTGGGGCCTTACCTGATTTAAGATTAGCAATTAGCTGGGCAATTTCTTCTTCTGTAACATCCTGCCAATGCGGAAATTGGTCAATGGATGCATTTGAAATTTCCGAAACAAGCTGCCCTGGCAATGAAAATAATGCACAGTAGTGCTCCTGCCAGACTGACCATGAAAGGGGTCTTTGCCTTAATGTTGCTATGCCACTCTTAAAGTGCATACGTATCAATCTCCAGAAGGAGGTTGAACAATTAGCATTTGCAGCTTTCAATAGTTTCGCCCAGCTATCTTCCTGAAATGCCCATTTATTTATGCCTAACAACTCCCGATATTTTCTTCTACAATCAAAATAGAATCGCTGAGTTTGGGCTGTGGACCTCAGTTTCAAGCACTTTGCAGCACGTCTTACTCTAGCCCTGAGTTTATGACAATCTAAGTCAAACCAGCCCAGATTACATTGTCTGGAAGTCCTCCAAATTTTCTGAGTTTTAAGGAAAGGGGTTAGTAAATCCATCAGGACACCAAGAGTTTTATCAGCTCTGCCCCGTCTCGTATCCCCCTTAAATCCTGTTCTAACTTCCGAGCTTCGTTGCTGGAAATAAAATCTAAGAAATACCGCTCAACTGAATCTGACCATTTAACCCTAGCACAATACTCCTCCCCGGGGCCTAGCACTATTTCTACTGGCTGTGACTCAGTAAGCACCAATTTCAGTGTTAGAAGTGTTAAACAACAACTGAGCATAATGACAACGATAATGAAAATGACAATGTCATTATTGTTGTCATTATTAGTGCTGTGACAGTTGGGCTTTGGAGGGGAAACGTGGAGAGGGGAGGAGGGAGCAGACATCTCGGAGCCCTAAACATGGTTGAACTCTTGAACTGTACTTGTGTTGGGAGGGGCGACCAGATCAGCAGTATCTGATGGATGTATCGCTGGCCAATGAGCAGTGCAAGGAGGCCCCAGCAGTCTCATGGCACTCTGTGATTGCTCAATGCCTGCTGCCTCACACAACCAATTAGGGGGGCTCTGGGGAAGGGCACTGCAAACCTTTATAATGGGAGGGCCAGTCTTTTTCTCTCCGTTCTGAGAGAGCTCCGCTTGTCAGGTTGCGTTTACAGAACTGTGGTGCTTGCACACAAAAAATCCTTCCTAGCCCTCATTGTATTACCACCAATACCTTTCCTTCCTCATACTCTACATTTTACCTTCTCCCTGTCCTTCTCCCCCCTGTACATTATATATAGATAGGTAGTATAGATTATATATATATATATATAGACATATATTATAGACATATAGATTAGATTATAATAGATTATATAGATAATTATAATTAGATTATATAGATAATTAATTAGATAATAGATAGTTTTCCTTTTCCCTTCCCCCGTTTCCCTTAGATTTAGATAGATATTAGTTGTGTACATATATAGAGAGATTAGATATTATATAAATATTTAGGCTAGTCTGTTTTATTATATATATTAGAATGATAGGATAGGCATTATGGAGCCACGCTAGTGGCTCCATTAGTTAAGGCAGAGCTAACGTTCTGTATTGAGAGCTCCACTGACTTCAATGGAGTTCCCTGGGGCAAATTCCTCTGGCTTGCAACCCTGAAGTTGACGGGGTTTTCTCTTTGAGCATACACTTATAGTCACAGATGGCTGCATAGGACTGATATTGAGTATGCTAAGTATGTGCTTTGGTCCAATATTTCATGTTAGATGAGATGTCAAGATGTCCCTGGCATTAACAAATAACAAAAATGAAAATGACAATTTTCGTTATTGTTACTGTAATAACAAAAACGACATGCACACCCCTACTTTTCTTAGCAGAGGTCTGATCTCAGTTTTCCACTAAGCATCAATTTGGGGTATTTTGGTGTAAATTTGGGTATTTTTTAGACACACCTTAAAGTTCCGGATTTTTCAATCTGGGTTTAGAAGTCCACAAGTAAGTTCCAGATGCATTTTTCACACACACACTGCCCTGAGGAAGTTCCTGGATGTATTCTTCATACAAACACTGCTATGAAGCAGCCTAAAGTAGCCGCAGCTGTAGACGTGAGAGGCTGCCATGGAAACCAAGTGACCACAGCAAAGCAGTTTACCAGGAGAACTTATTACACACAAAAGTTCTGGGAGAAGTTCTATGCAGCAGTTCAAAGATCTGGATGTTTAAGATCTGGGTGAGTGATTTAGACATGCAGAAAGTTGTTTCATACATCTCAGAGTTTCATTTTCAAATGATTTCAGCATTTTCAGGGGCTTCTGGTTTAGGGAAGGCCACATCTGTACTTTGGGAGCAGGGCTTTCCTCAGTCAGGGGTGAATCCACCCCTCCTCCTCAACATTTAGACTGAAGTTATGTCACTTAGCCTGACTCATGATGTTTTTGAGTGCTTGAGTTTGGCAATGATGTATATACTAAGTATGTCAGATTTTTCTGCTACTCTCAGCTTTACATGAACATTTTCAGTGCCCACTGGGTGTGAAATGCTAATAAATCAGGCACTGATATTCAGGAAAACACTCATGCACATGAATAAGGTCTCCTCTTGATCAGGGATGTTCTTCTGAATTGGGACTTCATTCACTTTATCTCCATTGATGTAAATGCTTATCTAAGTTGTGGGGAAACTGGCCCATACTGTTTCAATCATTCTCACTTTGAAAGGGAAAGCTTTGTTCTGAATAGCTGAAGTAATGCCAGATAGATCAGTCAAATAATAAGAAACCAATTAGCAGTCAGAAAAGTAACCATTCTGTCAACCAGATAAAATATCCAGCAGATTACAGTCACATCAGCTTTGACAGAGACAAGGAAACGATGGTTCTATAAGGAAGCAGAAACTGATATGATTATGCAGTTATTCAATGTTTTCTTTCCCACCAAAGAGTACTATTATTCTAGCAAGTGATTACAGATAGAACATCTGTAGTGTGGGCCACTGTAAATCTAAACAGAACTGGCAGAGGTCATTTAAAATAATTGGTACAAGTATTATGAAGAATCAATATTTCAGCAGTGCATGGTACTTGTCATTGATTTAAGGGAATGGCCTACAGTGCTGCATTATCTTGGTCTTGATGTTTTCCCAATCAAGATCTGAGTCCCCGCTCAGTTTTCCCAATCAAGATCTGAGTCTTAAGCAACTTTAACTAGTTGCTAAGTCTAATCTTAAGTGTATTATTTTAAATAATTTAAATGTGACCATTTCAATTTTATATCAGAATACAGTTTTCTTTTATGTTTTATAACAATGCTGGCCAAGTTTCTAACAATTTCAGCTCATTACAGAGTGTTGCTTTCAGTGAAAGGCTTGAGTGAGACTCAAAGTAGGGAGTGGGAGAACGCGGTTCGGTAGTTCGGAGTTAGGTCCGAACTCGTCCTGTTCGGACGACCGAACTCGAACCCAAACGTGAACACGAACATACTGAACAAACTGAACACCGAATGGCGAAATGGCCGAACAGTTCGCTCAGTTCGGATCACGTTCGGGTGAGTTCGGGTGGCAAAAAAAGGTTCACTGGAAGGTCAAACATGACAGGGAGGTGTCAGTCACTGAGGAGCAGACTTCCAGGCACCAGGGGTGGAGAGGCTTGCAAGAAATGAAACTAATTATCTGCCTCCCCCCTTCCCAACACCTTCTGAGCTAGTCACTGTTCCTGAACAGCAGGCGTTGAGTAGGATTTTTAGATTGCTTTAAGTTTCATTTCAGTTTTGTACTGAAATGAAACTTAAACCATAAACTGAAACCTTGTGTTATGCACTGTACAGACTCATTGAGTATGTAATGTATGTATTTCACTACAGACTCCTCTTCTGTTTGTGATTCCCCCCCATCCCATATATATGGGATGTATATATATCCATATATATCCATATATATATATATATATGGATACATATATATATATGGATATGGATATGGGATGGGGGGGATAGATAGATAGATGAAGACAGTTGTAGGAGTTACCTTAGTGATAGAGATAGCGTTAGTGATTTAGTTTTAGTGTTTGTAGGAGTAGGTCTGTGTACTTATTAGATAATCCATTTAGTTCATAGCATTTAGAATAGTTAATAGCAGTTAGATTTAGTGTAGCTAGATATATATAATATTAGATTAAAAAAACCCAAAAAAACCCCCATACAAAAACAAAAAAAACCTAATAAAAAACAAAAGAAAACCATATAAAACCCAATAAAAAACAAAAAAACCCATATAAAAAACAAAAAAACACCCATAACAACATTTCCCGAACGGCCGAATGGAACAGCCAAACGGCGGAACCGAACAGCCTGTTCGGACGACCGAACCGAATGGACGAACCCGAACCCGGCAAACTAGCCGAACGGCCAAATGGAACGGATGAACCGAACGCAGCCGAACCGAACGGACGAACCGAACGGACGAACCGAACGTAGCTGAACCGAACGGACGAACTGAACGCAGCCGAATCGAACGGATGAACCCGAACCGCGATCTGTTCACCCATCCCTAACTCAAAGGGCTACAAGACAAAGACAAGCAGTTCCTCTTCATCCATACAGAGACTATGATAATTTATTTATTTATTTATTTTAAAAGTTAGTGCCGCCCATTATGTCAAGAGAAATGTTATCTTGTCCTCTCCAGAGTGTAAGAAATACATATTGGCCAGTTAAACCTCTGCGACAATATGAAACAAATGGGTTGGGGGTAGTTTTTGATGAAACAGATTTACCTGGTCAGAGGACACGTGATCGAAGAACAACATGAGAAAGTGGGGCTATCTACAAGACCCAGATATTTGTGACTGTGGCAAGAAACACACTATGGAACATCTATTAGTCTGTTAACTCCTACTGCAGAGGACCTTGCTATATTTATTTGCCTAGCACTGGAGAGATATATGGAGAGACCCATCCCTGCCTCTTGATGGAGGTGGGTCACTGGGAGCACATAACACTGGTGCTTCTGCACTGGCTGAAAAATTCAAGGTGCTGGTTTTGACCTATGATGCCCTAAACTCTAAACCAGGAGCAGCCTTACCACAGGGCACCCTTAGGAAGCCGCCCCGGGCCCCACTCTTTCTGAGGGCCTGCAGTGGCCTCTATTTTCACCAGGACAGGTTGTGGGGTCCCAAATATTACCACCTTCAGGGTACCACAGAGGTTACCCTCAAGGGAGAGGGGCCCCCAGGGCCCCCAGATTTTATCTTTGCTCTGGGCCTTGCAAATCCTAAGGTTGATCCTGCCCTAAATGGCATGGGCCCTACATATCTAAAGGACCGCCTTCTTCCTTATGTCCCTCCATGGCCTCTAAGATGGTGTGTCAGTGGTGAGCCTGGAGACTTCTAAAATCACAGCCTGGGCTATGGTCCACACGACTGGGCCAGAGCGGGGTACATTGGGCTGTCGCATATGTTGTAGCCCACTGTGACTTGGCCTGGATCAGATCTGCCATGGCCAGGGGTGGGGCACTGGACGTAGCATGGGGATAGGCTTCTCCCCACTCTCCCTGGTGGACCAGCCACCGGCATGTTTGTCATGCTGCTCGACCTGGTCCAGACCATGTTGGCAGCGGCTTCCCGATTGGAGTTAAGTCGTGACAGCGGTACTGTGCCATCATATCTGTCAACATCTATAGGCTCAGGTCCATACAACCCAGGCCTGCTCCACAGCTCTCGAATTCCCTTCCCCTGGAGGTTTTCCTGAGCCCTGGTTTGAGCATCTTCTGGAGGCAGTGTTAGACCTGCCTCCAGAAGGTCTGCCTCCTATTTGGCCAGGCATTTAATGAGCAGGGTAGATCCTAGGGTGGGAGTAGGGTGATATTGTAAGTATTTTATGGATTTTACTTTGTATTTTATCTTTTTTTATAATATTAGCCAACCTGAGCCTTAGGGGATAGGGTGGGATAAACATCAAAATAAATCAATAAATGGTGGCAGGCGTTCCTCCCTTCCATGGTCTGCCTATGTTCCCTCCCTTCACCACAGATTTGCAGTCACTTCTTGGACAGCCTAGGCAGCTGGCTGCAACTCTATGGTGCTGAATGTGTGTGCTCCAACAGACAGGGAGGCATGGGGCAGTCATGTGGCCCTGGTACAGTGCATTGCCCCTCATTGGCCTGGATTTGTCTGCACAATGTGCTCCACATTTCTGGCAATGATGTTGTGTGGAGGAGCCCCAGGGTGAAC
Source organism: Sphenodon punctatus (assembly GCA_003113815.1). Classification (NCBI taxonomy): domain Eukaryota; kingdom Metazoa; phylum Chordata; class Lepidosauria; order Sphenodontia; family Sphenodontidae; genus Sphenodon; species Sphenodon punctatus. The sequence continues at coordinate 3,220,883 of QEPC01004523.1, forward strand.
ATCTGGCAGCCCCATGACACACAAGCAGGTGAATCCAGTGCTAATGGGGTGGTGGAGTGGGACAACATCTTGTGTGTTAGCACCAATGGTGGGGCCTATCCCAAGCCACACAGATCTCGTGTGCAGCGGTGCACGCTTAGCTGCATGTAAACCATGTGGCTCTCTATTGCAGGCACATTGTGTCCCACAGAAATTGTGTGCATATGCGAGTGCAGGCTCAGCAGGGCTTGGGATCGGCCCCAATCTCTTTTAGAAGGTGCCTACTTGCAAGGGCACTTGATAGTTTCAATAAGCTTTTGTAACTAAGATGGGTTTTTTCCTCTCCAGAAACTGTGAATATTTTCTACTGTTTTCTACTTTCTACTTTCCCTTAGATACAATTTTCTCAAAAGAAATTTCCTTCTGAGATAAAGCAAATTAGCCCAATATTATATATTAAAAACTTACTTTTGTTTTTATGCTCTCAGCCTTTGTAGCTTGGTTCCAGTCTTGATTCAGATGGAAGTGCCCAGATGGTATAAAAGAAGGACCTATGCTATATCTGGCCTAAACAGGAGTAAAAGGGACTGGAAATTAGATGAGAAAAGTTGTGCTTATTTGAAATTAATGAAACCAACAAACCATGGAACTGCAGCTAAACTTTCCTACTGTCTAGGGATGCTCTGATTTCTGTTGTTGTTCTACCCATTGGACCAGAACCCAAATTTCATCAAGAATCTGGATCTAGAATTTCATCAGGCCCATATGAGATTTCCTGCTAGTTTCATAGGCACTAAGCAGAAAACAGTTCATTATGGAACCACTATTCTGGGTGCCCATGTTCTTACAAGCATACTTTAAATAGGTAAGTTATGCCAGAGTATTTTGTAATTAATATAATATAATATAATATAATATAACTTGTAGGGAGCTACCAACAAAGTGAGCTGGAATAACAAGCAGTCAGCAAGGGAGAGCTGCTTTGAGGGACACATAAAAGGAGGAAGTGCTGAGGTTTTCTGGGACAGTTGAGCAGTCAAGAAGGGAAGTAACTACTGCCTCCAGTACAGGTAAAGGGTATTTTCAGATGTTATGCGGTCCCGATTCACCACAGTGGATCCCCGACAGGGGTGAACCAAACAACCACCCCCGTGGTAAAAAAAAAACCCGGACAGATGTGACGGGACCGGGAACACAGCAGGGAATCGGGCCGACAGATCACGGCCCGGGGCAGCGCAACAGACATTACGCCGATCCCAGGCTGGGCTGTGGTCAAAGCACCCGGAAGGCGCCAGGGCGGCTCGTCCCGGCTGCTGCTGTGTGCCCTTTAAATCTCCTTTCCTGGCCTGTGCTGTTGCTCGTTGCCTGGCAGCAACACTGCGTGCTTTGTCCCCGACTGGGAATCATTTCCTTTGATTCCGGCTGATGGTTGCTGGCCAGATGTTACTTTTTGTTGGTTCCCATCGGGAATCTCTTTGAGCATGCTTTCGGAGATTGTCCCGCGGGGAGCTCCGGAAGCGTGGTTGAAATTGACCCCATGTGGCTATTGACCGTGGTGAACATCTGGCGGCCGCTGAACAGACGTTCAGGGCGCTTTGACCCTGCTGCGGGATTGACCATGGTTCACTGTGGTTGACTGTGATCTCGTAACGTCCGAAAATACCCAAACAAGGTCCCAAGAGTAGGAGTCTTGTTCCCAAAGCTAACCCATTGCCTAGATATGTGAGCACTCCCTCCATCCCCTCTTATATCCTCCTCTTGTAGGAACACAGGGGATGTTTAATGTGTGAACAGATATTTAGTTCACAAAAAGCACTCTTGAGAACAAGCCCTAAATGGAATGTCCAAACCATATTGGTCATGCCCATCAATAATTTTTGCCTTTCCCCTGCCTTTTACTATTCACTATGAAGCTGTTTTACTAGAATTGAAATATAATTTTACCGTTGCTAAAATTGCAGTTTATTTCAGAACTGGCCATAGGGTTTAAACCACTGAGGTTTAACAACAACAGAATATTGTTGTTTAGTCCAATATCCACAAGGCCTGTAATAAATCAATTTCCCCCCAGAACAGGTTGAACAATAGCTGAGTTAAATGACTTGTTAAGAGTGTTTAGAAATTGTGATTTGGAGTGTTATTGAAAAATATCCTGGTCATAAGTTCAAGGAATGAGGCAGCTGTTTCTTCTGCCTGCAGCTGAAAAATATCCTGTTATCTAAAAGCAGATAAAAGAATCTTATAAAAAAGAATGATAAACGGTTACCAGACATCTTAAAGTCACTTAGCAAAATGAGTAACTGCAAAAAAATGCAAAAAGTCTGAGAAACCATCCAAAAATGTGACCGACTGAAGAACACATAAATAAATAAATAAATGGAGGAATTCAGGAAACAATGCCTAAAATTTGATATGATCATTATCACTTGTGTATGTCTATGAGAGCACTGGCATCAGCAGTGATACCTTTGCTTAAGGGTGTTTTTAAACGAGCCCAGTTGGGGGCGATCAGTGGCTACCTAGTGGCACTGCCACAGAGCACCCACTCAGGTGGAGTGCATGGGGAGGGATTCTAACGGGGGGCTCCCAGCATGGCTACCGCAGCAGCTGCCACGCACTCTCCCTGCCACAGACCATGGGGGAGAGGGAAGCATGCTGGGCTGGCTTTTGAAATTGACATGTCCCAGGTATGAGCGCTAAGGAACCTGGGGTTCCCAGCACTTGCAGCCAGGTCCTGTGATTTGCAAAGGCCGTGTCCCCTGCCAACAGTACCTATGAATGGCAGACCAGTCTGCTGACATGGCTGGCTGCCCTAGTTCATATGGGCAGGGGCTGCGTGGTCACCCGTTGCCATGGACCTTTTTGGCTTGCCCCACACAGAACACTGGATTTTTTGGCAGTGCTCTGTGAGTGGCTATGAGTGGGTGCTGAGTGGCTCATGGGAGTGCTCCCCCCTCCCCCCCGCTCCCCCTTCAGACAAACTTCAGATGAGTGGCTCCTGGGTTGCCATGCAAGGCAGCATTTCATTTAAAAACACTCTAAAGCTCTTATAGCAAGAAGGCCAAAACCTTGTTGTCAAGGAGATGGTGCTATCACTTAGCATGCTTTTTTTGTGACACTGAAATGAGTGAAACCAACAAGGCATGGAACTGCAGCTGAATTTTCCTACTGTCTAGGGATGCTAGACAGACATTTGAAGGAAGTATTTAATGGGTCAGGAGATGTCAAGATCTTCGTATTCAGCCATACTCAGCTAGATTAATTCTTGCTGTACTCTTATGGCTTTATCTGGACATACAGCATTGATGAATATGGACCACGGTAGCAGATGTCAGTTTTATAATTCACTTCTAGCATCCCAGCTAAAGAATCCTATTAAATAAACTGAGAATGGAAACTGATCCAGAACAAAGCTACAAAAGAAAAATATTCAGTATCATTAAGTTGGAGTGGGAAGAATAGCAAACAAGAAACATTAAATAGATGGACAAACATTGAAAGAGATGTCATAGGTGATGTCATCTCGAGTTACTGTTTCAGCCTTAACATATCATCAGAAAAATGGCAGTGAGGGCTCAAAGAAAACAAAATTAGAAAAGATGTCGGCTAGCTTTTGAAATGCCCATAATTTAAAATTTATTTCAGCGGCTGCATACTGCTCCTTTGATGTGAACCTGACTTTAAAAAACAAAAACTTCTGGTGGTTCTATTAAAAGTTGTCAGCTTGTTTGTTTGGGTTTTTTTTTAGTATAGAAACCATTCATCAATTAATTAGTAAGATTCATTGAATACTTTAATATATAAATTAAAATAAGGCTTTAAAAATAAAAAGATAGAAAATAGTTCAACATTTTAGAAAGCATTTTAAACTAAAAATGTTTCTAAAATAAAAATGAAAAAATTAAAAATCGAATTTTCAAATGTTAAAAATGTCATATTTTAAAAACTGAAAAGTAACTACAAAAATCAATGGAATATATTATATAAAACTGCACTTAGGTAGTATTTCAGTACTCCATGAATTGGTCAGCTATTCAGTTAAGACCCTCATTTTCTGTCTTGAGGTATTTTCCTACCCCGGGTGCACATCTTTTGCAAAAACTTGCAAGTTCGTGGCTCTCCAACTTTGCCCTTTTAGGACATTGTCAACTGCACACAGATACACAATATTTACGCATTGTGTTTTGTTTTGTTTTTTAATTATTTTTTTTTGGGATGAACAAAACAGCCCTGGGCTAGAAATCTACCCAAATGTGTTTTACCATGGGGTAGATTTCTACCCCGGCCTGGGGTAAAAATCTACCGCATCACATTTCATGTTACTTTGCACATTCAAGCAATGTAAGCGCCAAAGGACTGGAGTCGAAATCTACCCCAAGACCCGTTTAATGTTGTCTTTTTCATGACAGAAGATAAGGGTTAAAAGCAAGCAACAATTAATCAGCTAAAATCTTTTACTTAATTGACAGCTATTAGAATAATAGAATCATAACATTGGAAGGAACCCCAGAAGTCATCTACTACAACCCCCATGTCAGTGTAGGAAATCTGCAGCTACAGAATCCCTGACAGGTGGCCATTCAGCCTCTGTTTGAAAACCTCCAGTGAAGGAGAGCCCACCACCTCCCTAGCCAATTTGTTGTCAAAAAGCTCTTACCATTAGGAAGCATTTCCTAATGTTTAACCAAAATCTGCTTTCATGTAATTTGTAATTTGAGACCACTATTTCTAGTCTTGCCTTCAGGGGCAAGAGACAAGTCTTTGCCATCCTCTCTGTGACAGCCATTCAGAAAGTGAAAGACCTCTCTCATGTTTCTCCTTAGCCTTCTCTTCTCTAGGCTAAACATACCCAGCTCTTTCAACCTTTCCTCATAGGACTTTGTTTTCAGACCCCTCACCATCTTTGTTGCCGTCGTCTGAACTCATTCCAATTTGTCAACATCCTTCTTAAAGTGTAGTGCCCAGAACTAGACACAGTACTCCAGATGAGGTCTGACCAGCACAGAATAGAGTGGAACTATTCCTTCTCGTGACTTGGAAACTACGCTCCAGTTAATTCAGCCTAAAATTGCATTAGCCTTTTTTGCGGCTGCATCACACTGCTGACTCATGTTCAGCTTGTGATCAATTAAAATCCCCTGATCCTTTTCACATGTACTGCTGCGAAGCCAGGTTTTCCCCATTCTGTATTTCTACATTTGATTTTTCTAACCTAAGAACTTTACATTTATATCTGTTGAACTTCATTTTGTTAGTTTCAGCCCAGTTTTCTAACTTATCAAGATAATTTTGAATTTTATTTCTGTCTTCTAAGGTGTTAGTTAACCTGCCCAGTTCTGTGTCATCTGCAAATTTAATAAGCATTGCCTCTACTCCCTCACCTCTGGAGGGAGGTGTCAATCTGGCTGATGAGGAGCCATTGGTAAACACGCTTTGAGTACGGTTCTTTAACCAGCTTTAAATCCACTAAACTAGTAACTCGATCAAAAAAGGAGATAAGATTAATCTGGCATGATTTATTCTTGACAGAGCCATGCTGGATTCTAGTAATCACTGCATTGTTTTTTTCTAGGTGCTTACACGTTGACTGCTTTATAATCTGTTCTAGTATCTTTCCAGGTATCGATGTCAATTGTCAGGCTGACCGATCTATAGTTTCCCAGATCCTCCTTTCCCCCCTTTTTGAATATAGGGACAACATTTGTTTGTCTCCAGTCTTCTGGCACTTCCCCCATTCTCGAAGAGTTATCAAAGATGATAGACAGAGGTTCTGAGAATACATCAGCAAGTTACTTCAGTATTCTCGGATGTAATTCATCCAGCCCCGAAAACTTGTTTTAGAGTAGCTAGTATTCTCTGACCAACTCTTTATCTATTCTGAGCTGCAATCCTTTCCTCTCATAATTCATGCTATTTTTGCCAGGTTGAACACAGTTTTCCTTTTGGAAGAAGACAAAGGCAAAACAGGAGTTGAATAGTTCGGCTTTCTATTTGTTATCTGTTAACATTTCACCATCTTCATCGATCAGTGGACCTAACATTTCCTTTTTCTTCCCCTTACTTCTAACATACCTGAAAAATAACCTTTTGTTGTTCTTAGCTCCCTCGCTAGCCTCAGTTCATTCTGTGCTTTTGCCTTTCTGACACCAGCCGTACAAGTCTGGGTTATTTGTCTGTATATGTCTGTGGCAGTGTGGTGCCACAAAATGGCAAAGAAGCCAAGAAGAAGCCATAAAATGGCATCCAGAACAAAAAGCTAAAGGAAAAGGGGTACTCTGGCCCTTTAAAGCAGGCTAGGAAGGGGAGGCTCCTAGCTAATATAAAGGCAGCACAGACCAAAGAGAGGGCAGTCAGCTGGACAGAGCACAGGGAGAAGGATCACCTCCAGAGACACAGGCTCAGGGCTAGGAAGCCCAGGAAAGGCCAGACAGTGGCTCAGAGCAGAGCTACTTGAAGCCCAGGCCTCATGCAGGGAAGTAGTCCTCAACCTTGGAACAAGACTGGAAGTACTCAGGTGAGATCTTCCCATATATTGGACTTTTGGTTACGCTTTATATGTTTTGATTTCAAGGGACCCACCATTTTTGGGATAAGCCCTTAATAGGTGGGTCAAGGACTGGCTGTAGGGGCGAGTGTGGAGGTCAGCCATTAAATTTAGGGTACCTATGCCTCTGAGAGTGGGGTACTGCAGGTTGCCCTACTAACACTGGGCAGGGGACGAGAGCTATTACCCTAAACTGTGCAGATTAGGGGTCCCCTGTCACAACGTCCTTCGTGACTTGTCCCATCTTCCATTTCTTATCCGTGTCCTTTTTAATTCCCAGCTCATCAAAAAGCTCTTTGTGCAGCTACAATCGTTTCTTTAGATGTCTCCCATTTTTCTTTCTCATTTAAATTTTTTGTGATTGTGCCTTCAGTATCTCATTTTTCAGAAACTCCCACTCATCTTGGATTCCTTTTTCCTTTTGTTTATCTACCCATGGGATCCTGCCTAGCATTTCTCTGAGTTTATTAAAATCAGCTTTCCTAAAGTCCTAGGGTACATGTTTGACTATGCTCACCTTTACTTTTTCTTAAGATCATGAGATAGACAGATATTTATTGGTTTGGCTTTTGCCATGTACCATATTAATATAATGGAACCATGCACCATATAATGGAATTCATTAAGATCATGAATTCCAACATTTCATGATCACTTCGCCCACAAAGTTCCCACTACTTTCACCTCAGCGACTTTGGGTGAAAACAGATATGTGGCTTAACTCCGCCAGTACAGCCCTGCAACATGCATACGATATGTTAAAGCTGTGATAAAGCAGATGTCTGTTTACGTTCATGTCTGTTTTCACCCCAAGACTTCCCTGTTGCTTAGGATCAAGTCTAAGATAGCTGACTCCCTTCATTCCTTCCTCCACCTTCTGAAAGAAGAAGTCAGCAAGGCAAGGCAAGAATTTATGGGACATTCCTTGCTTAGCAGAGTTTGTCTTCCAACAGATATCAAGGCAGTTGACGTCCCCCATTACTACTACTCCCTACCTTCTTGAAAGATCTGCAATCTGTTTTAGGAAGGCATCATCCACGTCTTCTGCTTGGTTTGGCAGTCTGTAGTAGACTTCACCAATGAAATTGTTTTTATTTTGTTCACCTTTTATTTTCACCCATACTCTCAACAGGACCTCCATGCTTACTTCTCATGGAATTCTGCGCAGGTGTATACATTTCTGACATATAATGCTACTCCCCCTCCCCTTCTTTTATTTTATAACTATATTATTTTATAACTTTTAAACTATTATAACTTTATAACTATTTTATAACTTTTTTGCAAGTCCCTCCCCCCCTTCCCCCCAAATCCCCTTCAATGGCGCTTGTCAGGGTGGGTCAGAACTTGAGCGAACCAATCCCTATTGGGAGGGGTGTGCATCAGGGATGTGTTCTGGCCCCCCTGTTGTACAATCTTTATGTAGCAGACTTGGCTGCCTCTATCCAAAAAGACGAAGTATACCCCCCTAAGGTTGGAGATATACAGGTTGGTACCTTACAGTACGCGGATGATCTTATCATCTTATCGCAAACGGAAAATGGATTAAGGTGGGCTCTAAACAACTGCCATAGCTACTGTATCAATAATGGACTGGAAATTAATGTTTCCAAGTCTAAACTTATGGTGTTAGGAGGAGGGAGAAGTCCTCATTCCTGGAGGCTAAAATTAGGTTCACTTGAGGTGATTCCCCCATTGTGTCTATCTTGGGGTCACCTTTTCGAGAAGAGGTACCTGGAGTGAACACATAAAGACATGTGTTAATAGGGCTGCTAGGGCCACACAGTCTCTAAGTAGGGCTATTGCCATTTCACAGGGTGTTCCTCTTTCTACGTTTATGGGTGTCTATAGAGCAAAGATTCCATCAATCGCCAACTTTGGACTAGAATTAGTACCCTTCCCGAATATGGCAAATTTAGAAAAGGTGCAAGATAAGTTTCTGCGGAGACTATTAAAGGTAAGCTCAAGCATCCCTGGCACAATAGTCCGTGCAGAAATGGGAATTATTTCAATAAGCACCTTGGCAAAAATATCAGTTATCCGATACTGGTTGCGACTGTTGTCATATAGTGAAGGGTACTTTCCTTTAGTATGCCTTAAGGAAGAGGTTGTTTCAACAAGCCCAAGAGTGTATTTTTGGTTGCTTTATTTGTATCACTTTTTTGTGAGCTGTGGTTTCTCCTTCAGTTATTTTGTGGGTAAAAACTTGATTGTGTTAAAGGTGGAGGTACTGAGAAGGTTGCAAGATCTAGCCCACCAAGAAGATCTGGCAACGGTTCACCAATGGAGGGTTGCACCCTATTTGGCTCAGCTCAAGCGGGTGGTATCTTTTGAACCTTATTTGGACAGCCTGACTAACCCATATCTGCGTAGGCTGTATACCCAGCTACACTTTCAGATTATTGGCTGTCACGGAAGGAAGGTATAAAAAGATACCTTATAAGGACCGCCTTTGTTCACGCTCACTGGAGGAAGTTGAAACAACAGACCATATGTTGTTAAGGTGCCCCTATTATACTACCCTACGGTCTGTTTGGCTTCTTCCAAAGCTTCTCCCAATAGCCCAAAAAAAGAAATTTATACAATATGGTGGGGATTTATCATTTTCTTCTCACGAGGGTGGAACGAGTGGAGCTGATGGCTATAGCCACTTTCTTGAGCCTGGCTGGGCGGAAAAGAGCACAAATAAGGTCAAAACTATTATAGACAGTATTTTGTATGCTCTGATAGAACTAGGAACTCCCATATACGTATTGTCTCGCAAGCTGTGTATTAAGATTCTGAGCGGCATCACAATTTTACTCCTAACTTCTCTTTGCTCGTCTCTGTTAACTGCTATGTTGTTTGGACTTACTTCAGTAAATTTTATATTAGGTTATAGGTTAGGTTGTGTTATTTTATGTGATATATATATCCCTTTTGTATTATATTATTGTTTTATGTATTGTATTACTTTGTAGGCTATAATGAAAGTTGATGCCAATAAACTAATTGAATAATTGAAATCCCCTTCACCCTCCCATAGTTCTGTCTATGAATATGAGCACATGACTGGTCTAGTGAGTGATACTGGCATTGTTATTTTAGGATGTTTTTAAATGAGCAGGCTAGGGGTGTGTGTGTCCATGGCTGCTGACTGGCACTGTCGTGGAGCATTGTATGGGGAGGGATTCAAACCGTCAGCTCCCAGCGTGGCTATCATGGCAACCACCTCGCCCTCCCCCTGCCACAGACCGGGGGAGGAGGGGTGGGGGAAGCACACCTGGCTGGCCTTTGAAATTGACATGTCCTGGCATGAGCTCTGGGGAACCTGGGCTCCGCAGCGCTCACGGCTAATTCCTGTGACTTGCAAAGGCCGTCTCCCCTGCCCACAGTGCCCATGAGTGGAAAAGCAGACTGCTGGAGTGGCTGGCTGCCACCGTTCATACAAGCAAGGGATGTGTGGCCACTGGTTGTCACGCACCTTTTTGGCTTGCGCCACACAGAACACTCTGGATTTATCAGCAGTGCCCCATGAGTGGGTATTGCATGGCTCACAGGAACGTGCATTCCCCCGCTCCACCTTCAGGCATGCAGAGTGAACAGATCTCATTTAAAAACAACTTTAGAAAGCTGTTCCTGAGAGTTAATATTTTTTTTCCTGTACAATGCTGTGGAGTATGGTTAATCATTCTATAGGTTTTTGAATTAAGAGAGAGTAAAGTATTCAAAGTATCACTGATAAAAAATATCACCAATTTCAGAAACAATTGTCCTGTCTAATCTACTGCATCACTCTCACCCCAAGTACAGACTAATGGAGTGCTGTTAAAGGAAGTGCAATGTGATCTCGGCAGGTGCCATTAGAAAGGGGCTTGGCTGCCAACTGTCAGGGAACACTGTTATTTCACATTGCTGCCAGTAAAAAAGAAAGGTTTGTCTGTAACGTGAAACTTTTCTAATTGGCAACCTTAGAGATGGAGGTGCAGAGGAGGAACTTATCCTAGCCAACTTATCCCCATTATTAGATGTAGTTTTCTGTCTGGGGCACAGATGTAGAACTTACAGTAGGGAATAAAATCTGCAGAGTGGATAAGAGAAGAAGAAATCTGAACTTTATCCCTTGCCCAGGTGAATGATATGGATTTGACAAAATAGCATATTCCTAATATGCAGAAACAATACAGATAGTCCTACAAACACGATTTATGATTCACTCTTTAGAGGAGTGAACAGAGGAGAATGAGGTCTTTCCCTGTCCTTTGGCCCTCTTGAAGGTGGTATATCCTTGATGTATACCTAACCATAAAGCTTTAGACTTACGTTAATAAGATTACGTGAGCCTCTGGAGCAGGGACCCTGAGCCAGGCTGTCAGTTACTTGGTCTGGCATAGTCTCCTCCATTAGCATTTGGCTCGCTAGGCAGAATACTTTGTTCCCCAGACAGCCGGCACCCTTCGGCTATTAGGCAGACACTAATCCTTTCCGTTGTATCCTTCCACCCTCAGCTAGCCTTTTCTCCAACGTTTCACTTTGCTACATCTTCCATAATAGCACCAAATTTACAACTGCTTTTTAATAAGTTTTTCCTCCCAACTAGAGGATTTGGAATAAAGGGAAAATACTTTTCTTAAATTCCAGGATCCTCAATTAATAACTGAATCAACCACACAGTTTATTGCTGCTTCCTTCACCTTCCACTCCTTTTTCCTCAGTCTAGTCGTAAGTGGTTGAAGGTCTGTGGCCCATGACATTTTATTCAAGAACCCTGTACGTCACTGGCTGTTTTTAAACTGGACCCACCCACACAGGTCTGCGAATTCCCTACTCACCCAAGTGCCTGTCTGAAGGCGCCACGGGGGGCACATGCTCCCATGACCCATGCACTGCCCACTCATGCCCATGCACGGAAAATCAGTGAAAAATCTAGGATGCTCCATGTGGTGCTCCATGCGTAAGGGTGCACACCCAGTATGCACCCATCTGGCCCATTTGATTCCACCCAACACATCAGAAGTACATGGGCACTCCACGCGGCACACATGGACCCCATCCCCAACTATGCCCGTTTAAAAACTGCTTATGACATTCCAATACCAAGACTAAACCAATAGATTAATAATCAAAGATTACTATTTTACTATCAATAGTTAATAGGAAAAATAAAAGGTTTTGTCTGAATGAGGACTGAGTAAGAACTCAGAGCTGGAACAAAACCACCAGTTTTCTTCTTGAGTGGGAAGGAAGCTGTAGTTTTATTGGCTCACACTGTACCTCCTAGTGACTAGAATCTTGGCAAATAGGAGTTTCAAAGTTCTAAGCATCCTATTCCACATGAGTTTGCTGCAGGCCAAGCAGTGGCTTCATGCTCAGGAGAGGTGGGCTGCTAGGTATATCCAAGCTCACCACTGAGCTCACAGGCTCACCATTGCAGAGACCGCTTGCGATTAAGCCACAGTCAGTTACACTGAACTGAAGAGTCTCTCCCCTCCCCCCGTCTAATGAGGATATATTTAATTAAGTTGCTTCAAAAGCAGGGCTCCTTTATGCTGAGGGCATGCTTGCAACAGTCAGAGACTTGTTAATAATGTGAGAATCTGAGAGCGGGGAATACACATAGCAGCAGCTTTTTTGTTCAGCTAGAAACGGAAACAGGGATGGTGTCTCCAGTCTGGTTGCCAGCTATGTTACAGAAAAATTATTGGCTAAAGCACAAAGAGAGAGCCGAAAACAGGATATGAAATGCTGTTTTCACCATGAGGCCTTTTTTGTATTGGACTCTGGAAGAGACATTAATAGTACCAACCTTTTATTTTGAACACAGCCAGCAGAGGGGTTTGCAGCCTAAGGGATGTTTCTCACCTTATTTTTCCATTCCCTGTATTCAGTGATTCAGTCAGTATACACAGAACAAGCTACTATTTCAAAAAACAAGTCCAAAGTTTTCAGTGAGGGCGACTAACTGGAGTTCTTTCGGATCAGAATAGACGCCATACTGACTCCTCAAATTCAGGGACATGCCTGCTGGGTGGCAGGGTGGAAGAACGATGCCAACCCTGCCCCCACGCCAGCTGTCAGGGGTGCTGCTTAAGGACAGCAGAAGGAGGCAGAACTCGGTGTACCTAATGGGTTAAAGCTATTGTCAGATTCCACATACATCAAAGGGTGATGTGCTGATTGAAAAAGAGTCCTGAAATGCACTTCATTCATGTATTTTCTTTTGGGCTGAATCATGTGGCACTCGCATAGTCCTGGAAGGCCCAAACAAAATGGAAATGCCTCACTGTCACTCCATGTGGGGAGCAGGGACCGAATGTGGCTGTGACAGGAGACAGTTGCCATGCTTGGTGGCAATTCTATCTGGGAGAGCTCCAAGGGAGACTGATATGAAGATCAGGGTATCTAGGAGAAGGGGTCTACAGAATGCAAGGAATTTACTGGATCAGAACTATGGGTGAAGTGCTGGGTGGAGCTTAGAACTCTAATTAAGCTAGAGTTTCGGAAGGAGGATTTCACACATTCATATCCACATACTTCCCCGGCGCAAATCCCTTTGATCATGCTCTTTTGCAGGGACGCAAACATCAGCACCTTGGTGCTTTTTATGTGACAGTCTATTAATTTTCAAAGAGCAGGTAATTGCATTATAATAAGTGAGGATGGCTCAAGGTGTTATGATAGAGGCATATAATCTTTCACTTCCATGTCCCCGAATTTAGCAGGGTCAAGACTGAAAGTGGTTGCCACCAGGTCAAAATGTCCAGCAATGTATACAATGTGAAATTAACCTGGGGTGAAATGGGCCCAGATTTGCATTCAACAGATACCTAAATCACTAATCTAGCCAAAGTTGGCAGTGTCTGCAAGAAACGCAAGGATGAAAGGAGCAATGAGGACTGTACTGTTTCTCATTCCCAGGGGAAGCCCTTCTACATCAGGGTTTGTGTATGCTGGAGGAATGGTATAGAGAAACCTTATTCTGTAGGGATGTCGATCAGCATAATTCCTGACACAAGGTCTATTTAAAATCCCCCTGATAAAATCACACCCACCTTCAAAAAATAAAGGTCTGAACTGTAGCACTTGTGTACGAATTTGGGCCCAAATTCCAAATCCCTCAAAATTTAGGACATGTTTGTATAGAACTATTGATTGGTACTGTTCAAGACACCAAATGATTGCAGTCCCTGCCCCAAACAGCTTGCTATTTTTAGACATACACAGAGTGCACCAGGCACACAAGAAAAGTCAAGAGAAGGAATACTTAGAGGTTTTTAAAAAATGTTTACTTAAAATAAAAAAAAAACAATAATATCTAACCTGTATAAAAGATTAATAGAAAAGAATATTAGAAATCAAAAGGGGGAAAAGGTACAGAAAGATAAATTGCTCCACACGTAAAATCGCCATCCGTGCTCCAACAAAGCACTCAAATACATATGCAACAATCCCACTGACTATAAGGGGACTATTCATGTGCTTAGAATTAGATACATGTTTAAAGTGCTTTACTAGACAGGGGCCTTAGAAACTGATTTTAGTGTATTTTATTTTAAGCAAACTCTTAACTACATACGTAACTTGGAGATGTGCCTTATGGTGAAAATAAATGAGATGACAGCACACATTAGCACCCACCAGGTGAGTGTTGTTCACCTGACAATCTATTAGGTGTTCGCTAGATGTTAGCCAGTGCCCCCGACGCAGCCCCCACTCGCTCCCCACTCATGACATCATCCAAGGCCATCACAGGCATACCGCACAAGCCAGTACCTGCTAATGTGTGCCCACATTACCATGGCTCATTAATTAGGGTGCATGTAGCCTCGCCAGCATCCAGGTCCACCACCACCCTAGAGTTGCACCTAGCACGGTTGCTAGAGGAGAATGATTGAGCTCTCTCAGCTGACAGGCGGCTGTGAGATGAGAGAGTGAGGCAGGGGGTGCAGGATGAGCCTTCTCCAGAGGATCTGCAACTGCACTCCTCTCTCTGTTTGGGAAAGGAACCCAGGGGAGAGAGGGAGGGGCAAGGTTCTTCTGGAGAAACCACGGGGCTCCTGCGTTCCCCTCAGTTCCATTCCCAAATGAACGGAGATGTGCAGGAGAAGCTCCTTCCTGCACCCCCACTTTCTCCTCTTGCAGCTGCCTCTCAGCTGAGAGAGTGTGACTGCTCTCTCCTCTTGCAGCTGCCTCTCAGCTGAGAGAGTGTGACTGCTCTCTCCTCTTGCAGCTGCCTCTCAGCTGAGAAAGCATGCAAGTGCTGCTTCTGATGGAAAGGGAGGTCATGGCCAGGGAAGAAGCCTTCTCTGGCTGTGACCTCACTTTTCATCAGAGCCAAAGCTGGTGAGAGGGAAAGTGCTGAGTGGTACCACTGGTGGTGGCTGGCTATCACCAGCCCATAAAATGCGTGCAGGGGGATGCCCGTTTATTAGCTCTACATGCTCAAAAATGTGAGTGAGGGCTGAGTCGGGGCTGCATGAACTGAACACTGACTCCAGCGGGCTTAATGTCCTTTATAAACACCCTTAGAATCACTGGGTGAAGCCAAATGTGCAGCCAGCTTGCTGGCTACATTCTCTGGGAGAGTGAGTCAGCCCTGGCAAGGTCGGGTCAGGGCACGGAACTGAAGTGTGCCTGATTGGGCCAGCTGACAAGCACCCCCTCTCACCCGCAGCGGGGAAATGGAACAAAAGTGCTGCTGGGCAGCCTGGCCCCATGCGTCCCAACCCCCACCATGATGGGCAGCCACAGCAGTTAATAACTGGCAGCCATGGTGGCCCCCGTGCCGCAGTGGGATGGAAGTGTGAACCAACACATGGGTTCTGTACGTCCTGCCTGGGCGGTCCTTGGCCCAGGCTGTGGGCTTGGGATCATCCAGGGGCAGCTGCGGGCCCACATCTGGCAGCCCGGAAACTGACAATGAGTCCCTGGTCCAGGCAGGCCATAGCGGGCCCTCGTCACGTTTGGTTCCACCCACTGACTTTCATGGGACTTAATTATGTGCTTAATTGCTGTCCTGGGCAAGGATGATTGCTTGAATCAGGGTCTCTAACCAAGATTAAGCTTAATTGAAGCACAGAATGAGGAACTGATAAATTAAACTTTTTATCAGCTCAAAATATATTTTAGCTGCCAAGAGTTTAAAAATGACTAGATATAAATGACTTTATATTTTAGCTGCCAAGAGTTTAAAAACTACACAGCCTTACTGTGATAGAACCCAAGTGCATCATCACTGCACTGCTGTTCTTTAACAATTTTATCACTATCCAAGCATATATCATACCAGTGTCCCAAGGCAGCAGGCATGCTGGGAGATGCCCTTATTTCACAGTGACAAACAGCAATTCTCCCTAGACAGCTTTCTCACTGCTCCCTTGGAGCAAATGGTAGGTCAAGCTTGAAACAGGGCTAAATATAGCATCAGGAGAAGGAAAAAAATTACATTGGGATGGTATGTTTTCTAGCTATTATAATTTTCAGTGTCATTGGCACTATAGTAATTTTGAAATCCCCAGAGGGAGCTAGCAGCACAGCTGAGAAGAAACCTTCCCAATCCCCAAACTCACAAAAAAAAAAAAAACAAGGCTGTATTTTCTTTTCAATGAGGCTTCAGTATAGCTACACAATTCTGTGTTACCATCACAGATATTCAAAGACCTAAGATCTATAGCTCTAGACTCATCCCTTACAAACTGGCATGGTTTCAGTAAATGTTACAATAGGTCAGATTCTCAGCTGGTTTAATGTGTTAATTCTTGGGGTCGATAGGGATGCAGAAGTCACCTAAGTATCTCCATCTTGCATGTCTTTTACAATCTTCTATGTTACCACTGTTGGTAGACCTATGGATGCTGTACATCAGATAAATGTAGGTGTTTGAATTAACCTTTTTCAGTAGGTAAGTAGATAATTAGTAGTTAGTGGTGCAGCAGCAATAAGGCCATAGTTTGTTGCAGCGGTAGCTGCAGAAAAGCTAAAGGCAGAACTGCTCCCCATTATAAACAGGGGACAGCTAAAGCCCAGATATTGAGGGAACTGCTTGAATTACAGTTCTGAACATTTATCCATGGCTTATATTTGTGGGGACTGTCATATGCATAAAGTTTGAAGAAGATAAAGCCAGAAAACCAAAAGTTATAAATGTTTAAAAGTTAATTGGTTGTGGTCAAAATGCACAGCATCTGGATGATTTTGAAAGATTGATATCTCCTCCTCCCTGATGAGTTGAGCCCCCAGATTTCACAGCCTTGGATCTTGAGCTCTAGATCAAGTCCTGGTGTAGTGTGATTGGTGCAGCCAAAAACGAGTTATTAAAGATTAAAAAATCAGTTCTGCTGACTGGCACATGCGCAGCAGCGCAGTCGAGCAGTCACTGACTGCCACTTGTGTTGTTAGAAAAAACAGCATAAGGAAAGTTATGTGACTTTTCATACAGAGTCAAAAGTCTGCAACTTTTCATATGGAGTGAAAAGTACGGAGTAAAAAGGTGCAGACATTTCACTCTGTATGAAAAGGTGCAGAATTTTTATACAGTCAAAAGTACAGAGTGAGGCCAGATGGTAATTGACATGAAACTGACTAGAGAGCCCTCTTGCTGGCTTTCTGAGGCAAGAGGCCAATTGACATGAAACTGACTAGCGCCTAAAGTCTTTCTGACAGAACTGGTTCCTGATAATGTTATGGGATTTTTGCAAGAGGGTAACTGACATGAAATTGACTACAGCTTAAAGTCTTTCTGACAGCTGGTTCCTGATAAAGTTACGTGATTTTACAAAGCAGAGTCACATAACTTTCCTTATGCTGTTTTTTGGCGGTCAGCAGCTGCTGCAGAACTGATTTTTTTTAATGTTTAGTAACTTGTTTTTAGCTGCACCAATCTTTATCACACTACACCAGCACTTGATCTAGACTTCATGCTCCAAGAATGCAGATCCAAAGACCCAGCTCAACAGTAGTCTGGGGGAGGGGAGGGGATGCTATTACAAGGGATTGTGGGAAGGGTAGGAGGTCCCTGTCCCTACTCTGTGTCCCCCTCACTCTGCTCTCCATTTCCTCTTGGCAGAGCTGTTATCAGTAGAGTAATTTTGGTTCAATGTTTGGCCGTGGAGGGGGACATTGTGCCTCATTATCCCCCAGCGCAGCCATACTCTGCCCACAGTACAGCCTCCCTGTTGCTTCTCCCCAGAACTTGCCCCAACTTCACTTCCATCCTGCCCCTCCCAATCTCCTGACAGCTTCTCCATTTTGGGGCTTAAACTTACAGTGCAGAACAGCCCTGCCTGGCAGTGTCTCCTCCCCTTCCTTCTGAGTGGCATCAACGACCGTTGGGGAAGGGGCAGCAGGGAGAGTCACCCATTCCAAAAATGAATGGGGAGAGCAGTTCTGTAGGTTCATCTCCATGCCCCCCTTTCCTTCCCTGCAGCATAACATCCACAGCTCCCCCTTTGTGCTGGGGAGGCAAACCACAGACCTGGTTCATTCTGCACAAGCAATACAGACTAATGAGGTAATTTGAATATATCTGCATATGATTTTCATGCAGCCCCAAGCATCCCTGTGTGTGGCTGGAGTAGAAGGCTAGAACTGCCCTGCAAACTAATGAACCTGCTGCCAATCTGAGGGGGGGCGGGGGGGGGGGGGGGGGAGGACTTCCCAGCCACTTTGTGCCCCCTGCCCTGCCCCATAGCTCTGCACTTCCCTCCCTGTTCCCTGTCTGGATCCTGCTCCTCGGGATATGATATTTTAAATATGGATATGAGTGTTAAAAACAGAGGGCAAAGATGGATATGACTTTCATGCTTCTGGTTTTCTAATTCTATCCTTCACTGTGTATCCACATATGAACATAGCACATAACTGACATATGTGATGTCTTTTAACATTCTCATTACTATATTAATCACATCCCCCAAAACCTGGACATTTTCTAAAACAAAAAACTTTACAGTTTAAAAAACCATTAAAGGCAGAACCATTTCCAAAACAAAAAACTTTCCTTTTCAATCCCATTACTAACTAATATCACTAACTAAACTATCACATTATTGATTGATTGATCATTTTTTATTATCATAATTTGATAATGAACAATTATTTCAAACTGCCTTAACTCTGTCCTTTTGCGCAGAACTGCATTGTGTACAACTGATTGTATAATGTTGTCTACATGGACATTGTCAACAGTTCATTGTATAATGTGTATACAATTTTTATACATTGTCAAATTATAATAAAGATACAACCAAGAAAGAAATAATGTGATAGTTTAGTTAGTGATAAATAATAAGTGTAAGTATGTATGGCAAGGAATTAAGTATATATATATGTTTTTTGAATTGTAATTGTAATTATTTTTCATGTTTTGGGGAGTTTAAGTTAGGGGAAAATGTATTTTGTGAAATGGTTTTGAAAAGGAAATTTTGGGTTTTGGAAATGGTTCTTCCTTAGAAAACTGTACTAAACCCAAGGCCTTTTTCAGTAAATACCAGAGATCTGAATTCTAAAATGAATGTACATTTCAAGCAAGTTGCAATTCAATCACAATGCTGGGAAGTTCATTAAGCAAAGCTCACTCCCCCCTTCCACTCGGAGGGGAGTCTAGGAGGAAGGAGCAGGCATTATGGGCAAAAGCTGCAGAAGGAATTGAAAGCTGGTAGACTTTGCCTGGCAACCTCCGCTTGGCTGATGGTCTGGTCTCTGATGAGCTGGACTTGTGAGCACCCACCCAATATTAGATGTTGCTGCACTGTGAGCCATAGCAGGTTCCCATTTGGAGGGGGGAGGGGGCTGGGAAGAAATTTTTCCAGGTGCCTCTGTTTGGCCTAGAGGCAACTGTTGTTGGTTGTTCCACCTTCCTCACAGTGTTTGTATTAAATAGACAAACATTGCTGTGTTGTTTGAATTTGTTGCACATGGTCCAGTGGAAAAGTTGGAAAATTGGAGAAAGGATACAGCTAAAAACGTGAGACATCTCCCTATGGCATGGGGAAGAGAGTAGCACAAGGGATCGGGTGCAGTCCAGTGCTTGATCCTTCCCCGGGGCCAAGGCTGGTGCAGCCAATTAATCAGCAGGACCAGTGTGATCCCGAATCAGTGTGGGGCATCATTTGCCTCTGCTTCTGGGGCCTAACTAAGGGACCCCAGCAGGAGCACACACACACACACACACACACACACACCCAAGGCATTTTGGCGATAGGGTTGGGGGTGTTCGGTTTCATGCAAAGGAGGCAGAATCCGAGCTGTACCTTGGAGCCTCCTAGGATTAATGTTTAAGCACCACTGGACCAGGTTTTATTACAGGGAGAGAGTTTGGGCCCCTCCCCAAATGTTTGGCATGTTAAAGTTAAATAAAGAGTACAGCCTTTTAAACCCAAATGACTGTGTCTTGCTTCCTGCTGTGTTGTGGTGACAAATGCTTTAAAATCTTTTTTTGTAGGCAAATAGCTCCTACTGTCTATGTAAACCTACTGCTACAACAACATATTTGGTTTCTTTCTGAAAACTGGGTGTACTTACCAAATAATAGCCATAATCTGCATAATAGTTTATCTGCATACTCTCCCAGCTGCCTCGGCTGTCAACACCTGAGGACACCGTGATCCTCCTGGAGCTTGGCCTTTCTGCCAGCCGAGTTCCAGCGACCAGCAAGCCAGGAACTGGTGAGTTTGCAGTTCATCTGCACACTTTCCCAGCTGCCTCGGCTGTCAACACCTGAGGATGCTGCAACCCTCCTGGAGCTTGGCCTTTCTGCAGCACGAGTTCCAGCGACCAGAGAGCAAAAACGTACGCGCCATAAGATCACTCGGCAGCAGAATACAACAGCAGCAGCTAAGGGTAAGCCTAAGGGTACTTTACCACCTGGTGGCTCCTCAGTGGCCAGTAGGTCAGCCACTCTCCACTTTGTTCTTCTCTGTCTTTTCTCTATTACCTGTCCTCCCCACCATCATGCCTGCCTTAATCTCTCACCTTCCCTCTCCCTCCTTTTCCCCTTTTCCCCTCTCCCTCCACCTCTTCCTTCCTCTACTTCTTTCCCCCCTGCTCCTTCCTCCCTCCCAGCCCATCACTTCTCTCCAACGTCTTCACACTTCCTCCTCCCCATTGGCTACCTTCCCCTCCTGCTCCTCCTTCACCCTCCCACCGCGGCAGCATACATATCCCCCCCCCCCCAATGCTGTCCATGTAAAAAGGGCAAGAGTTTGGGGGTAATGGAAGCTCAGTTTTGTCCTGTTTGTTTGGATCAAGTTCAATTGTTCTTGCCCACCGATGCGAGGGAAGTGCTTGGGGTGATGAGGGCAACTAATTGTGAATTAGATCCTTGCCCATCCTGGCTGGTTAAAGTCAGCTGGGAGACATTGGGACCATTGTTGGCTGGGGTTGTCAATGCCCCCCTATGGAGGGGAAGGTGTTTGACACCCTTAAAACAGCGATGTTCCAGCTCCTCCGTAAGAAACCATCTTTGAACACTGTCTCCCGCCAGCTATTGGCCTGTCTCTAACCTTCCCTTCCCTTTTCTATCAGATTCCTGGACCCATTTCTCTTAGGTTTTTGTCCTGGGTATGGCACAGAGACTGTGCTTGTGGCTTTGGTTGATGATCTGCAGTTGAGATGGAAAAGGGAAACTCGACCGTGTTGATTTTGTTAAACCTTTCAGCGGCCCTTGATATAGTTGATCATTGGGTGTTGTTGACATGACTGTGGGTCCTGGTGGGGGTGCACGGGACCACTCTTGAGTGGTTCTGCTCTTGCCTGTCTGGGAGGTCTCAGTGAGTGGTGATGAGTGATTGCTCATCATACCCTCAGGACCTCTCTTGTGGTGTCCCGCAGGGTTCTATCCTGTCCCCCATTTTATTCAATGGAGCTGATCCCATGTTTTGAGCACGCTGTGTGCGCATGCGAATCCCACGCAGGAGTCATGTGCACTCCTGTTATCAGGAGATTGTGCTATGTGGATCTGTGCAGAACCCACGTGCTCAGTGCGTGGAGGGGGTATAAGATTGCAGCCAATGTGTATTTGAGGCCACTGGGCAAGGTCATTTGGAGGTTTGACTGAGATGTTATCAATAGGCTGATGACACTCAGCTCTACCTCTCTTTTTCATCCGACCCAGGTCCTGCAGTTTCGGTGCTTACTTGATGGCTTGCTATTGTCAGGGACTCGATGAGGGTGAGCTGAATAGGGTTGAATCCTGACAAGACTGAAGTGATGATGGTTGGCCAGTCTTGCAGCTTGGAAGGGATTGGGACACCTATTATTGATGGAGTCTAGCCCCCTCTGGTTGATCGAGTTCACAGTGTTGGAGAAGTTTTGGATCCCTCGCTGCATCTGAAATACCAGATGGCAGTGGTGGCCAGGAGAGCATTTCACAATCTCCATCTGGTGAGAAGGCTGCGGTCTTTTCTTTCTGACTCGGATCTGGCCACTCTCATCCATGCTTTCATCACCTTGAGGCTAGATTACTGTAACATGCTCTACGTGGGGCTGCCCTTGGTGACTGTTAAGAAAATGCAGCTGGTGTAGAATTCAGTGTCTTGACTCCTTTTGAGGACATATTGCTGGGAGCACATTACACTGGTGCTCCGAAGTCTGCACTGGCGGCCTATAACTTCCTGGGCATAAATCAGTATGCTGTTTTTGATCTTTAAAGACCTAAATGGTCTGGGCCTCATATATCTGAAAGTCTGCCTGTCCTGCCATGGCCCATTGCGACCCCTATGGTCAGTCGGGAGCACCCTCTTGCACGTTCCATCTGTTACCTTTGTCTGTGTGGCAGGGGTGCACAGGAGAACGTTCTCAGTAGCTGTCCCAGTTTTGTACAACTCCTTTCCCCCAGAGGTTCACTTGAGTCTGAGCCTAAGCATCTTCCAGAGATGGTGTAAAATATTTTGTATCTGAAAAAGCATTTGGCGGGCAGGGATAGGAGTTGATGGGTTTTTTAGGTAGGGCTGGGGGGGAAGGGGGCGTTTTGATGGGATGGTGGGAGTTTTTGTTTGAATTGTATTGTTTTGTTTTATGAGTTGTAAGCCTCCCTGAACCTTTACAGGAAGGGCAGCGTATACATTTGAAAAATAAATAAATAAAATAAATATAATTATTATTCACACTCATGCAAATTAGAAGGAAGGCCACTGATCTCTACACTTATAAAATAGATTTTAGAAAAGTAGGCACAAGAGGTTAAAAAGGGTTGCAGGGAGGCCTAGAGATATGGAATTTTAATTCAGATACTTCCCATGACAAATTTTAAAAATAACTGAAATCAGTGTTCCCATAAAAATCATTTTGATAAGGGCTAGTTTTTGGCAAGAAAAATTTTCAAAGAAAAAAATTCAACCATGTCTTGTCCCCAACCTTCCCACTCCCCCCTTTTTTTAGTGTCATGCAAGACATGTGTCTTTTTCTTTTCTGACTCCTGATTTTGACAGGACTCCGAACATTTCCAAACACCTTCTAACCAGCTGCTGAGTTTCTATCTCAGTCTCTCAAGGGACACCCAAAACCAGATGCCTTTGCATCCACATGAATTAGCCTTTCCAAACTTGGGTTCTAAAGACTGCAACAGGCCACTAGAGAGTGCCATATATTTCTGCTGAAAGAAATGCATTGCAGCAAAAGCAAAAGGCAAAATGCAAGAAGTGGTCAGGAAGTGGGAGAGAGATGCTGAAAAAATGCAGAGGGCAGATGCGAGATGGTCTGCATCCAGACTACCTTAGTTTTTACTTCTTCCCAACTGGGTCTCCCTTTCTGATTGCGACACAGTTGTATACAAGGGCTAACAAGAATGGCATGGTCCTTTTTCTACAAATAAACATGCAAGTCTTATTTAATCATAAGTTAATTATCAAAAGTGACCAAAGTTTCATCACCGTTGTCTCTGTGCTACAAACACCACCTCTCCAGAGAATAAGTGGGTGATCATTTTTACCACTCTTTTTAAAAGGACTGCCAACATCTACCAGCATTTCCTGAAATGTTTGGAGGCTTTCCAATGTGGGTGGCAGCTCAGTTGTGCTAGCTAGGAAGTCTTTTAGAGAGCTTGGCAGGGATGTTACTAACAAGCAGTGGTCTGGAAGTAACAGTGAAATGTAATTCAGAAAGACTATAAATACTGTTCTGTGCTGTTTGTAAACACTCATCAACAGGTAAGAGTGGTTTTGATGTGATATGCTTGCAGACAGATGGTCCATTCTGGAAATATACTGCACCTCACAAGATATGACCTGGAAAGGGAAAAGCACCAGGGAGGGAAGAATTAAATGGAAAATCAAATTTATATTTTTCAGTCCAGAGGGTTGCCTGGAGCTCTCTGCTGAAAGTTGGACTGCTTGAGAGTGTCTCAGAACTCGTGTGCTCTATGTTTTATCAGCACAAAGGGCTATTTTGGCAATTGAGATCAGCCTAGCTATGATCTTTCTCACAGCCATATCCTAGAAATAGCTTCCTGTGTCAGGGACAGGAAGAGGGTTACTCTAGAGATGGCTATCCTGTCATTATTGCCATCTGCAGAATTTCTGTTTTGGAGGAATCTCCAACCAGCTGTTTTGAGCCAGATTTCTCCCTCTTGGCACCTTCACACCATTGCATGGTAGGTGGAACACACAGAAATGGAAATTTCATGGCAGGATATGACTCTTGGGGTGATTTCAAACGTGCCAGGCCTCCCTTGGGCCTTGGCACGGAATCACCTGTTCATCCCCCTCTGGAATCTGACCGGCTAGTCAACAGACGTGCCGGCCAGATTCCGGAGGGGGATCAGGGAAGGGACGGGGCTGCGTGGCGCAATGTGAGGCCACGCAGCTTCGCCCCCCCATGCTCCCCTGGCTGCCCGGCCGCCTCCCGGGGTCTGGGCCACGGCCCGGAATCGGCAGAAGTAACAGACGTTACCTTCCGCTGATTCTCGGCCGTGGTCCAGCTAACCATGCTTCCGGACCTCCAGGCGGCCGGAGGTCAGGAAGCATGGTCAAAGGGATTCCCGCCAGGTATTCACTGGGGTGAACATCTGGTGGAACGCCCTTTAGATGTTATAGTACCGTGGGCACCTCGGGGGTTCACCATTATTCACCGTGGTATTGTAATGTCTGAAATTATCCTTGGTATTATCCACTGTCTATGGTACAGATGTGGGAGTGGGGATAAATGGTAATATCACTGATGTTATCCATTCAACTCACTGAACTTGTTATTATTTTGTTTATGTAGAAAAACGCACATGTCTTGGAATGTTTTCATACCCTAAGCCTGATCCTCCACCACCTTGTAACCTAAGTAGTTATTTACATCTGTGAAGAGTGGCTGTAAGATGCTACTCTTGTCAGCAAGCTGAGAATTCTGAAATGATACGTTTTTACACTCACTCACTTACTCATAGATATCAGTGATTACATAAGCACTAGAGAATCATGCCTTCAGATCCCAAACTGCTTCTCCTCCAGTGTAAAAATCGGACATATACACAGAAAATTGCAATACTGCAGGTCAACTTGTTCGATGACAGCCAAAATATTTTAAAGTGTGTCTGTCCCTCTTCCCAGTATTCGTTAACTACTTGTTGGGGGGTGGGGGGGAAGGAGCAGGTGGAGAAGGGTTATTACCTAGCAAAATGTCCAAGTTCAGTTTCTGTTGCTAGTGCCAAAATCACATATCCAATCACATACTATAGAAAACAGGCAAAAGAGCCAAAATTCTCAGTTGAGCTTACTGTACGATAAATTGAACATCCATTGTCCCTAATCACAGCAACAATGGATTTAAAGTCAGGAGCAGCTATTAATAGTCAGGTTGTTTCTTTCCTGTGCCAAACTGACTGTAATAACATTAAAGATGATCCCTCTATTTTTACAAAAAATCCCATTTATTTTAGCATGTCTGTAGTAAAAATAATATTAGTCACAGCCATCAAATGAAAATAGTCAAGACTGATTCATTTTCCTAAGGATTCTACTTTTATGCATTAAAATAGTGTTGATCTGAGCCCTCTGGATTTACCCTATAAAAGATTATCTCTGTTATCTTCTAGTCTCTCTATTATTTTATTTTAAAGCCATTTTCAAGGCACAGTTGCCTCAGCAAACTGCCCTTGTGCTGGGCAATAAGTTTTTGAGCACAATATGAACACATTACTCTGGTAATTGTTCCAGAATAAACTGTTCCTCTGCTCATCAGGTGTAAATTACTCCACAGCATGTCTGAACATAGAAACCATCATTAGTACCAGGACCATTTGTTCATAAGCATAGCATCACATGTCACTGTTACTGTACAGCTGATCAGAATCTGTCCCTTTACTTTAAAAATGCAGCTATAGTAAATCTTTACTCGGTCATGTCCTTGTGATAGAGACAGACAATCTTGCGGGGGGAAAAAAAAGAAATGGAGAAAATAAAGAAATCTGTTGTGCACACAGAATCCAATGTGGAAAGTTGACTCCCCACCCCCATCCCTTCTTCCCCCCACTGCTGTTCACACACTACTAAATTTGGTTTAGAATGATACCTATCTACGAGTATTTTGGTGAAATAGATTTCTTTCCCTTTCCTTTTTTGATGCTATATGATTGTAAGAATGAAATTTCCATTCCATTTCTTTATTTTCTTTTCCTGCATGCTTGTCTGTCTCGATCACAAAGCCTTGACTGAGTAAAAATTGTTACTATAGTTGCATTTGTAGAGTAAGTTCTAAGTAAGAAAGAAAATGATGTAGGAAGATAAACTGCCCATTGAAAAAAACCTCAGTTGAAGTTAGACTGTGATGTAGAGCTTTCATGCCCACTGATAATACCAAATCTCAGATACTAGCAGTGGATTATCGTCTATAATTCATTCATAAACTCAATTTCAAAATTTGTCCTCATCCTGACCTTTGTTCAGATTATTCTTTTAGGAGAAATTATTATGTTGTATTGGCCGCAACACTGAGGCCAGTCGTTAAGACTCCTTGTTAAGGCTCTGTCCAGAATAAGCAGTTTAACAGAAGTGAGTTAAGTTTTAAAAATATCTTTTGAAGGAAGTATTATATTGAAAAGAATGAAACATAGAAGAGATACTCCTTGAAGATCTTGAATTTTCTAAATTTAAAATAATTTTGAAAACAATTTAGTTTCTGAAAGGTAACATGTTAAGAATAGGTCATAAACTGCAATTTCAGATTCAGGATCCCACAATTTTTCAGACCTTTTGTGAATGTGAATGGTTTGGTTTCACCAGATTTGTTATAGATACCAGTGCACCTATGGAATGAGAATTTCAGTAGGCCTTTTTGTTCGTTAAGTATTTTAAAAATTAAACTGATAGTAATAACAGGTTTTGAATATGGCAATTTGAAGCCAGTGTAATAAGAGTTAGGATACTGTATGTGGTGTGTGAAGAAAGCAGTCTCAGTTCACACTCCAAAATGGAATTTTAAAGAATAAGCAGTCCAATACAGCTAGTGACATTGATATTTGTCAATTATTTTGCTGAATTCCATTTTGAAATGTGAGTAATGCAATGTAGGCTGTTTATACACGGACTGCCCCCCCCCACCCCGGCTGCTTGGTGTTTGGGCGGGTGTGCAGCGGGGGGGGGGGCAGTCTATGTAAATGGCCACCAGTAGGTGGGGGGGGATGGGTGTTCAGTGGGTGGGTGCCCGTGTAAATGTCACAGACAGCACGTGTTTGTGTGTGCACGCTCCTGCCGCACACCCACCAATACCAGCCACACACCAACTCACACCCATCTCCACCCATGGAGCCCTCTGACAGAACAGAGGATGCTCTGTGGGTGGAGATGGGTGGCAGTACGTGTAGGTGGGTGAGTGTCCATGTAAGTGGGCACACACACCCCTACATCTGCCGTGCCGCCCTGCCCCGCCCCCCCAGGTCCATGTAAAAATGGCGGTAATTTCAATGGCTGAACTTGTCTTTTTGTCCTTATCCACATGAAAGTGCAGGCAAATAACTCTTGTAGAGTAAACCGAAACCATTTATTTCCTGCCTTTTTATAATTAGAAAAGTTATAGATAGGAAATATACCAACCTCGACTTGCTTTGTTTCTTCTTCTTCTTTGTGTGTGTGTGCGCGTGCGTGCATGCCCATGTGTGTGCATTATATTATACTGTGCCTGCATGTATAACTAATGTGATTGTTTAAAGGAATGTGTCAATTAATGTTGATAATTCAGAGCCCAGTTCTGTAAGACATGCTCAATTTAAGTAGGACCTACTCATCCAAGTAGTCCCACCGGAGACCAAATGAAAGGTCTGGATAGCATTGAATGGCATTTGATATCCTTTTCTTTGCCTTCTCTGTTGATAACCTCATTAAAATGTTAACATTTTGATCTGGGGCAGAGGCACCTTCAAACTTAGTGACCTTGAATTGGCTAATGATATTGTCTGCATAAGAAATATATAGACCAGGTTAATGTCAACGACAAAGTCAGATGAAAAACTGTCAAGACATCTCGGAATAAGTGTCAAGCAGGCAAAGATAATGAAAGTCAAAAATCAGGAAAAGAGCGAAGGGAAAGGACAGTGATGTTGTTGACAGACTGTGCTACTGGGGAGGCATGTTTACTGGCAATGAGAATGACAAGCAAATTAAGACTTGTATTAAAAGAGTAGATATAGTATTTACAAACTAGACTGGATACATTCATGGAAGATAAGTCTACCAATGACTATTAGTCAGGTTGATTAGGGAGTGAAACCTCTTGTTGCCAGAAACTGGGCATAAATAACAGGAAATGGATCGCTCATGCACTCAATATATTTTTGAACACTTCCTCTAAAGCATCTTGTGCAGGCCAGTGTCAGAGAGAGTATACCAGGCTAGATGGAAGATCAGTATGAGCCAGTATGGCAGTTCTTATGTTCTTTATGACTTAACTCCATGAAAACATGAAGAACTTGAGAGAAGGCTAAACTGTCTACTCCTGACAACATTTCTGCAGAGCTATAGTACTGGAAAGTGAAAAGAAATAGTAAATGATACACCCACCATCTACATTTCAGAAAGGGTTACAGACTCCAAGAGGTACCAATTAAGAAAAAGGTATTGAAAATGGCTGCTCCAGGAAAACTGTGCTGAAGAAAGGAAGACAAAAATAATCGATGATTTTGGCAAATTATGTGATCATCTGGTGGTTGCCCGACAGCTTCAGACTATTCTTGATACCTTTGGAATCCTGGAGCAATTTGGTTTTCATCTGGGGTATAGCACTGAGACTGCGCTTGTGGCCTTGGTCGATGATCTATGCCAGGAGATTGACAGTGGGAATTGTACCCTGCTGATCACGTTAGATCTTTCAGCGGCTTTTGAAAAAGAAAAAAAAAAGGAGTGGGGTGGCGCCAACATGGCCAGGATTGCTGCCCCCCCCCCATGAAATATTGTCCAAGGTTCGGGCCCCTGAGTCCGGGCCTTACTGGGAGAGATGATCTGGAGGTTTAGAGTAAGATGCCATCAGTATGTGGATGACACCCAGCTCTACCTCTCTTTTTTTTCTGACCCAGTTCTTGCAGTCTTGGTACTCTCTCAGTGCCTGGCTGCTGTCAGGGACTGGATGATGGTCAACTGAATGAAGCTGAATCCAGACAAGACTGAAGTGATGATGGTGGGCTGATCTTGTGACTTGGAGGGGATTGGGACCACTGTTATTGAGGAGGTCCAGCCCCTTATAGGTTTGCAGTCTTGGGGTGCTTCTGGACCTTCTGCTGTGCCTGAATTATCAGGTTGTGGTGTTGACCAGGAGGGCATTTCATCAATTACATCTGGTGAGAAGGCTGTGGCCTTTTCTTTCTAATTCTTATCTGGCCGTGGCCACCATTATCTATCAGTTGGCCCCCACTCTCCTGTTATTTCAGCATTTATGTAAGACCTGGCTGTTCCGCCAGGCCTTTGGAGAGGGGTAGGGGTAGGGTGGGGGGGTAGGGGTAGGTGGGGTTTCTTTTCCCTGCATATTTGTGCATTTTTAATAGTTTTAAATTGTTTTATTGTTTTATATTGTTGTTCGCTGCCCCGGGCTACCCTGTGGGCAGGAGGGGTGGGCTAAAACTTTTATATAAATAAATAAAATAAAATAAAATATGGTTTCATTAGCTCAAGCCTAAACTACAGCAGTTCATGTAGGGGCTGCCATTGGTGCCATTGGTGACTCTATGTGGGGCCCTGCTTATCTGTGGGACCGCCTCACTCCCCATGTGCCCGTGTGACCCTTGAGATCGTCCGTGGGAGCCTTTTTGGAGGTTCCCACCAATGTTAGATCTTTTTCGTGGCTGCCCCTGTGCTGTGGAATTCGCTCCTGGAGGAGGCTCGGTTGGCTCCCACTCTCCTGCTGTATCAGCGTGTATGTAAGACCTGGCTGTTCCGTAAGGCTTTTGGCGAGGTGTAGGGGTGGAGTGGGGTGGGTTTCCCCCACATATTGTATTTTTAAATTGTTTTAAATTTTTTTAATTGTTTTATTGAGTGTTGTTCGCCGCCCTGGGCTGCCCTGTGGGCAGGAGGGGCGGGATATCAATTTTAAATAAATAAATAAATAAATAAATAAATAAAAATTAAAAATATATTAGTTCTATATAGTTGTAGAACTGTTTAAATTAAAGCAGAGTTAGAATTCAGTTCGTAACTGTGCAACACACACACTTTTGCATATACTGAGGATGTTAGTGAAAGAGAATAAAGGTTAATAGAATCAGACTACAGTCACATGTCCAGGGATTATGCTACTAGATATCAAAGCGTGAACTAAGTCTTCCTGCAAGCAAAATCTGGCCTAGTTTCCTACAAAATAAAGCAAAGCCAAGTATACCCACGAGTCTACTTAAAAGTAATACTTTAAACCAGTCTAGGCTGAATATCCTGGCAAAAGAGAGGAATCTGGAAACTTTGGGGGTAATGCCTCATTGAATTCCCCTTTCTCTCTTAAAAGTTCCTTAACTTAACTGTTGCTCCTCCATGAGATTATGAAAGGGTGCCAACTTGCAAAGCTTTTATCAGAAGTAGAGTCTTTAATGTTGGTTCTAGTTCTAACTCCTAAAAGTGTTGATTGGCTGGACATGTATTTTATCTTCCTTCCTATCATACCGTCTCTTTTTAGCTGTTACTAATTATAATAGTCTGTTTTTTAATTAATGATACGCATATTTTAGACTCTCACCACAGTATGTTATCAGCTCTTTAAGGGATACATTTCGTCACTAGTACGATGCCCAGAGCATAGGTTTGTGGGTAGGTGTGATCCTGATGATTACTGCTGGGGGGAAAGGTATAGATCAGCATGGTTCCATCCCTTGCCTAATTGTTTCAGGAGGAAGTGGGTGTATAATCCCATCCCCTTATGCTTACATCTGATCCTGAGGCACTAGTAGCCAGAGTACAGATAAAAAGAGGGGGAAGGGTTCTTACACTGTGGTCCTTTGAATAGATCTGTAGTTCATGTCACAATCTAACTCTATAAAATGCTGCTTGCCATGTTTAGCTAGATTTCTTTATGAACGCAGACAAGCAGTTATCAACATTAATAAATTTGTCATGAATTTTTAAAATTGAAGGCCCTTTTCACACGAGATGCCTCCACCCATCTCCATGCAGTTTCGCTGCGTGGAGATGGGTGGAGACACCCGCGGGAGATATGGGGGGTGCGTGTGAGCTCCTGTGCTATGCCTATCTCCACCTATCACCCAACCATGGAGTAATGGGCTCCAATGCCCGATGCTCTGTGGGTGGAGATGAGTGTGCACCCATGGGAATGGGTGCACAGCCACCTCCACCCACCATGGCCCATTTGAAAAGGGCCTTGGTGTAATCTTGAAGTGCCAGAAGCTGGGTGTTATCAAACGAGACCAGAGTCCGCTGGAGTCCATGTTTGGTCCGTGTGGCCCCCCACGTAGCTCCTGCTAGAGAACAAGACAAGAGTGGAAAATGTCCGTTTAACTGATCTAATATCATCCAGGAAGGCTACGCTAGGGACTTTGTATCTGACAGCTACACACGTCATCTTTGTGGAAAATGTGTTGGAAACTTGTAAGGAGACATGGATAGTCAATGCATGAGTCCACATGCTTACTCTCAGGCCCCTGAGCAGGCAGTGACTCAGAAGAGACAGCTGTCCGCAGAGAGGTGCCCAGGGAAGTTCCAATGTCCTCCTCAAGATCTGCTAAAGCTGAAAACGATTCTGGGTAGGAAAGCAGTCATTTACTTCTCCGGTCGCCAGACTCTTGGAAATTTTGGAAGGTTCTTCACAGTCAAATTTCCTCTATCGAGAAACAGGCTACAACTGCTACTGGATGCCCTTTGCTGATTCGCTGCAAGAACTTCCAGATCATCCAGTTAATAATACCTCAGGAAAGAGATTGCCATGATGTTTACATATCTTTGATATCTTTGATATGTCTGGCACGTCCAGCGATACCATCAAACGGCTTGGTCCCAGCCCTGAGGGAGTATCGGAATAGCAGAGGAGAGTGAAGAGGAGAAAGTGCCGGGACTGGTGTGGAGGGAGTTGTGGGAAGTATGTCGGGTGGAGGCTATGTCGGGAGTTCGAGGATTGAGTGCATGAAACCCGCCCACCCCCCTTTGGAATAACTGTATGGTGGCGTATGGTGACTGAGTTCCCAGTTGGAGGAGGAGGAGAAGGATGAGAGTGACTGGCCCCTTCCTTCCCATGTCCCTGAGGAGGTGTTGGCAAAGGGTTTGGATGTTTGCCCTCCCCCTTCCCTGTGCGAGGACTGTGATCGGAGGTGGCTGATATCCCCTTCTTTTCCCAGTGCTGTTGGACTAAGGGATTTGGATTTGAACTATGAGACTCAGGGATTTCCACGGTGTGATCAGCCGGAAATGCTGCCTCTGTCCCCATTGTCATCAAGGGGGTGAGGTCGGGGAAAGCTGACTTCTGGGATACCCCTACAAGGGCAGGGGGTGGCCGGTGGCCGTGCCGGCGGCATGTGCCAAAGGGGCACATCCAAAGGGACGTGCCCTTTGGCGTGGCCCTTCGGCTGGACCCGACGCCTGGGGTTGGGGCGGGAATTTAATATTATTGATGTCTGGTGGGAAGGGGAATTGAGATATAGGGGTATGTGGCCTCCTGGTGAGAGCAGGGGGAAACAAGGAGGACCTCCACCTTGTGATTGCAAGGGGGGGGGATGGGAAGGAAGTTATGAAGGTAACCAGATATTGATTTTTGATTATATAGGAGGGGGATGATATTGTGTACAATGTATAATTTTGTTTAATTTATGATATAAGGGGCATTGTGGCCCTGGATATTGTGAAATGGATAATATAGATTTGTATTTACTGCATTATGAAATATAATTGTTGAAAGGATTTCTCCCCTCCTGGTGAGAGCAGGAGGAAGGATGTGTAGCGAACCCTTTTCCTGGTGGCAGCAGGATGGGGGATAGGATTAGGTGAGTGAAAGGAATTAATTACTTATTGGGAATGTAAAATGATGTGAGTTGTTATTGTGATAATGAAATTATTGAACTGTATTGATTGGGGAGCTTTGTTGATGTGATTTTGACCCTATTGTGTATGTATATATTGTTTCATTTGTTGTGAGCTGCCTCGAGTCGCCTGGCGGGAGAGTGCGGGATACAAATTAAAAAAGACATGAAATGAAAATGAAATGTTTACTGTGTCCAGCCTACTAAACAGCCAGCCCCATGGCCGTGTTTCATGTGCTTGTGGCAGCTTCCACCAGTGGTGCTAGCAATCTCCCTCCTCACGGCCACATCTCAACTGAGAGGTGTGCTAGAGATCCCTCTGTCTCCCTCCCTGTCTCTCAGCTGGTGGACCTGAATGCTGGTGAGGCTGCGGGCAAACCGAATTGATCAGACGCGAAACATGACTGCGCTGTGGTGGTAACCCGGCCTGGATCGGGTCAGGAACCTGTCACGGACGCAGTCTGGACTGGGTTGGGCCGCGGAACAAACATACCTGACCCAAAACCCCCTGAAGTCAATGGGATTTTTTTTCAGAGACTTAAGGAAGATTTAGAATGGGTCCTGATTGAATCAATACAACCTTTTTTTAGTTTTGAAACACGATGCTTCTTCTCTTATCAGAACAAAATGTACTAATTTTCTGCATCACTATTCCATTAGCATTATTTGGAAATCTCCTTTGATTATTATTAAAATAAAACAATAAATTCAATTACAGCCACAAAGAAAACCCCATTAAGCACAATGAGATTGAAGGAAATGGTATTATCGCCTCTCAGAGAACACACAACATTACCACAGATCTCAAACAGAAAATTGTTCAAAGAGCTGTAGGAATTGCTTCATTAAGAAAAAAATTAAAAGAGAAAATATGCTAGCTGGGTCAGATGAAGATCCTATTCATCACCATTATTCTGCAAACACTTATGCAGGGAAATAATAACATCTGAACAACCCCACCGAGTTTCATGAGACTACTCCTGCAGATAAAATTAAACACATGATTAAACACTTTCAGAACTGGGGCCTAAGTCTCCAAGAAAGTACTCTTGATGCAGTCAGACCTTCGTCGAGTGAGGTTAACTCCCGTAAGTGTGGTTTTACAAGACTAGTTTCTTAAAGGGGTTGTTTATTTATTTAATGCATTTTAATACATGCATTTTAATAAATTTTAAATGCTAAAGGATTAAGACCACAAAGGAAGGTTTGGAGGAATGTGTGATAAGATAGTGGGATGAAATGAAATAGAAATATCAGTCAAATCAACAGCCTTAAACAAATTTGGAGCCCAATTACATTTACAGTTCTGTACATTAAAACAATAACAAGAAAATTAAAACTTGTGCACAAAAATTAGGAGTGTAAAATGATTGCATAGAGATGTGAAAGCAACTGGTTTATTCCCTTAATTATTGTATTAGTTTGGTTCCTTATCTATAGATTGTTAGAAAAAGGATGTTTAAAAATACACCCACACACACTCACCCACATATATTCACAGGCCTTTTTTAAATGAGTTGCCACAGGGGGGGCAGTTGCATCGCTGCGGGGGTGGCATGGGGTGTGTGCAGACGGGTGCACACCTACCCCCCCCATGCCCCCGCACGGAGCTGCAACCTCAGGGAGAACTGGTGAGGTTGCAGCTTGTCTGCATATGCTCCCAGCATCCTCAGCTGTCATCGCTTGAGGACACTGCGACTCTCCTGGGGTTTGGCCTTTCTGCCACCCCAAGCTCCACTGACTAGCGGGTCAGCTACCTTTCTCCATTTCTTCTACTGTATTTTTTCCCTCCTATCTTACTCACTAACATGCCTGCCCTATTTTCTCACCTTTTCTTTCCCTCCTCCCCTTCTCCTCTTCCTGTCCATCTTTTTCTCCCTCTACTTTTCTCCTCCCTGCTTCTTCCTCCCCCCAAACAATCACCACTCTCTAACCTCCCTCATACATCCTTTTCTCCCTTGGCTACCTTCTCACCTTGCTCCCCTTCCACTCCTCCTGTCTCTACCCTTCCTCGATGCTCCCCTTCTCCTAATCTTATCCCTATTCCTCCTGTCTCTAGTCTATCACGACGCTCCCCTTCTCCCAATCTTATCCCTATTCCTTGCCTCCCCCCTCATCAACTACCATTTTTCTGCTCCCTCTGGAACTGTCGCTCATCTATCAGTAAAGCTCCCTATATCCATGATCTTTTCCTCTCTCGCTCCCTCCAGCTCCTTGCCCTTACTGAAACTTGGATCACTCCCTCGGACTCTGTCACGCCTGCTACCCTCTCCTGTGGGGGTCTCTCCTTCTCTCACCAGCCCCGCCCTGAAGGACGGGGTGGTGGGGTGGGCCTCCTTCTTGCTAAATCCTGTCAGTTCCAACCAATTTCTCCTCCCCCCTCTCTCTCCTTCCATACCTTTGAGGCTCACTCCGTGCGCCTCTACTCCCCCCTCCATCTACGTGTTGCTGTCATCTACCGTCCCCCTGGTCCTCTCTCTTCCTTTCTTTCTGACTTTGAGTCCTGGCTCACTTTCTTCCTCTCTGTTGATATCCCCACTCTCATCCTTGGTGACTTCAACATTCATGTTGATGACCCATCTCAGCCCTCAGTCTCTCGCTTCCTCTCCCTAGCCTCCTCCTTCAACCTCCACCTTTGGACCAACTCCCCCACCCATACTAATGGCCATTCTCTTGATCTTGTCCTCTCTAGAAACTGCTCTGTCGCTGATCTCTCCTTCGATCCTCATCCTATATCAGACCACTTCCTTGCCTCTTTCAACATTTCCCACTGTCCCCCCTCCTCTTCCCCTTCTCTACGCCCCTTCCGTGACCTTCAAGCTATTGATCCCCTGGACTTTGCCTCCTCTCTCTCTCCCCTTCTTCCTACAGTCTTCTCTTCCTCCTCCCCTGACTCCGCTGTCTCTGCTCTCAACGCCTCTCTCTCCTCCACACTTGACTCCCATGCCCCTCTCTCTTCCCGCCCTGCCTTCTCCCACAACCCCCGTCCTTGGCTCACCCCTAGTATCCGCCACCTCCGTTCTTGCACTCGTGCTGCTGAACGACTCTGGCGCAAATCCCATTCTCACGCTGACTTCCTTCACTTCAAATTCTGTCTCTCCACCCTTACTTCTGCTATCTCCCTTGCTAGACAACACTACTATGCCTCCCGCATTGAGTCCTGTTCTCGGGACCCTCGCCGCCTGTTCTCTACCTTTGACTCCCTCCTCAAGCCTCCCTGTCCTCCCCCTCCTTCTTCCCTTTCTGCTCAGGATCTTGCCTCCTTCTTCACCTCCAAGATAGACAAGATCCGCCTCGACATCGCTTCCCACTCCTCTCTTCCCACTCCCACCCCTCTCCCTCCTCCCCCTCCTTCTCTCATGTCCTCCTTCTCCCCTGCCTCCCTTAAGGAAATCTCCTCTCTGCTCTCCTCCTCCAACCCTTCCACTTGCCCCCTTGATCCCATTCCTTCCCGCCTCCTCACCTCCATTACTCCCACTGTCGCCCCTTCCTTCCTGCACATCATCAACCTCTCCCTCTCTACTGGCTCTTTCCCTTCTGCCTTCAAACATGCCACAGTCTCTCCTATTCTCAAAAAGTCCACTCTTGACCCCTCTGACCCTTCTAGCTATCGTCCTGTCTCACTCCTTCCTTTTGCTTCCAAGCTGCTTGAACGTGTTGTCTACTCCCGCTGCCTTGACTTCCTATCCTCCAACTCCTCCCTTGACCCCCTCCAATCTGGCTTCCGCCCCCTTCATTCTACTGAAACTGCTCTCGCTAAGATCACCAACGATCTTCTGGTGGCTAAATCTAAACGTCTCTATTCCATTCTTGTCCTCCTTGATCTCTCTGCTGCCTTCGATACTGTTGACCACTCACTCTTGCTGGATTCCCTTCACTCCCTTGGCTTTTGTGGCTCTGTCCATAACTGGTTCTCCTCCTACCTCTCTGACCGCTCCTTTAATGTGTCTCTCTCCAACTCCGCCTCCTCCTCCTTCCCCCTCTCAGTTGGTGTTCCTCAAGGCTCTGTTCTTGGCCCTCTCCTCTTCTCGATCTATACCTCATCCTTAGGCAAACTCATTGCCTCCCATGGCTTCCAATACCACCTCTATGCTGATGACACTCAACTCTATCTCTCTACTCCCTCTCTCTCTCCCTCTGTTCAAGCTCGTCTCATCAACTGTCTCTCTGACATCTCTACCTGGATGTCTCAACGTCAACTCAAACTCAACATGGCTAAAACTGAACTCCTTATCTTCCCCCCTCATCCTTCCTCTCCTTCCTCACTGTCAATAACTATTGATGGAGTCACCATCCTGCCTGTCCCCCAAGCCCGTAGCCTAGGCTTCATCTTTGACTCAGCCCTTTCTTTTAAACCCTACATTGACTCTGTTGCTAAATCCTGTCGCTTCTCCCTCCATAACATTGCTAAGATTCGCCCTTTTCTCTCTGTCTCGTCTGCCAAAACTCTTGTTCATGCTCTGGTCATCTCTCGCCTCGATTACTGTAACCTCCTTCTCACTGGCCTTCCCCGGTCTCACCTTTCTCCCCTCATCTCTGTCCAAAACTCTGCTGCCAGGGTCATCTACCTCGCCAGTCGCTTCGACCATGTGCAGCCCCTCCTCTCTTCGCTTCACTGGCTTCCCCTTCCTGAACGAATCCTGCACAAGCTCCTAGTCTTCACCTATAAAGCTCTTCACAACCTTGCTCCCCCCTACCTCTCTGCACTTATCGCCCTCCATACTCCAGCCCGTGCACTTCGCTCCTCCTCTGTCCCTTCTCTCACCCTTCCACGCCTTCCCTGCTCCCCTAAGCGCCTTCGTCCCTTCTCACTTGCTGCCCCCCATGCCTGGAACTCCCTCCCTGTCCACATCCGCCTTGCCCCCTCCCTTCATACCTTCAAATCTCTCCTTAAAACTCACCTCTTTCGCTCTGCTCTGTCTGACTCTTTATCCTGCTGAGCCACTATTCCTATACCTACGATCGGTTTACCCTTATCCTTGCAACATGGACCTGCCTGCTGTCATTCTCATCGTAACCAAGCCAAGTACGTGCACTTGAGACCTCGCATCTTCATGAATGTTAGACCCCTTGTCTCTCCCTCTGTTCCCCTTCCTATGTCTCTCCCCCAACTCCTGTATCTCAGATTGTAAACCCTAGGGGCAGGGACCGTGTCTATTTTATTACTTTGTAAAGTGCCAGGTACACTGCTGGCGCTATATAAATGTTTGTTAATAATAAATAAATAATAATAACCAGTGTTTTTGCCGGTTGCTCTATGTGGGCATGATTGTGGAGGTGCGTGTTTTGCGGGAGTATGAGCGCACCCACGCCCACCCACCGCCGCTTTCACATGAGATGCACCCACCCATGTCCACTGGGTGGGAATGAGTGGGTGTGTCTTGTTTAAAAAGAGTCATAGTGTCCATTGATCTGAAACGTACAAAACATGGGGGCAGGTGTGGTGATGCTAGAGCACAGGACTTAAGTTTTTAGTGCCCTACATCTTAATCCTGGCTCAGCCTTAGACTCCCTGGTGGCCCTGGATATGTAACCACCTTTCAGCCACACTTCCCCATCTGTACAAATGAGGATGCTGACTTGCTGCACAAGAGATAGGTGCTACCAGTATGCAGCCTCTCGCCTGAACCTATATATTCCAGTGAGGGCATCATTTGCGACTAGGTGGCTGTTGCATGGCCACATGAGCCAGCTGGAGTTGATAATCAGTGCCACAACTTCGGTGGGGCCAATTCCAAGCCCCGCGGACTGGCATGCAGAGCACATGTGATGCATGCATATGTACGCGCATGCAAACCAGTGCACCGCAGCACAGGGCCTACAGCACACATACAAACTGCGCGGCTACATGCCCCGCGCTTGGGATCAGACCCAATGACTCTGACTTAGGAGCTTACAGAATAAGAAATAGATTTATATAATGTGTGTAAAATAGCATGTGTATGCACAAAATATTCAGTGTTTTGTACTTCAATTGCAACTTCACAAACACCTAAACTGGTTGTGGGGAAAACAACATGGCCAGTTGTAAATGGGCAGGACCAACTCAGGAGGAGGTTTGCCCACTCAGTGGCTAAGACGTTGGACCAGAGTAAAAGCGCTTATGTATGGGCTCGGGGTGCATGCGTTTGTTGTGATATGTTATGTTAGCTTGGCACTGCACTTTGGTAAAGAAAGCCTGTCTGCAGTGACCTCAATGGTCAGCTGAGTTCTCAAGGTCCTTACAAACCGATTGCTTTATAATTTGTTCTAATAATTTACCAGATATTGAATACATACTAACAGGTGTATGACTCCCTGGATCCTGCCCCCACCCCTTAAAGATAGGCACTATGTATGCTTTTCTCTAATTTTCTGGAACCCCACAAATCTTTCAAGACTTGTTACACACAAACATATATTTTATCACATGCTTCATATACAAATATTTCTAAAGATTTCCTTTTAATCTGCTTCCTTGTATGATACTGTAGGAGTTATATTTCTGTGTGCTGCAAGCAGATGATACAGGGTGATTAAAAATACATAGGCTGAAATGGCCCTGTACAAAAGTTAATGTTAAATATTTTGAAAGAATTTTGCCTTCGCTGAGCTGGCTTACAAGTTACTACTGCAGCAGTCTTTGAAGTCTGACTTCATTAGGTCTAAGATAGATTATCAATATGTTAGGGCAGTAATTCGCTGTTCTACTTTGTTAACCAGATAAGTCATTACTACTTGCACTCTGTCACTAAGAGGATTTTGCAAAAAATGACACCAAACCAGAGGATTCTTAGACTGTCCAAACAGTCTAATTATTCAGCAAATATGACTGTTGCATTGATAGGATCTTCCTTGTTCATTTCTTGACTGAAAATACCTTCCT
The DNA here is from genome assembly GCA_003113815.1 of Sphenodon punctatus. Classification (NCBI taxonomy): domain Eukaryota; kingdom Metazoa; phylum Chordata; class Lepidosauria; order Sphenodontia; family Sphenodontidae; genus Sphenodon; species Sphenodon punctatus. Next base: position 3,260,669 of record QEPC01004523.1, read on the forward strand.
TCCTCAAATTTGCTGAAGCTTATAAGAAAATAAATCTAAGGTCCAGAGAGCACAATACTAAAGTGAAAGAAAAAGGAAATGCTTACAGTGTTCACTGAAAACATCAGCTAATTATACTGCAGAATATTAGGAACTATTAGGAAAGGGAGAGAAACAATATAGAAAATACTGCAATACCATTATACAAATCCACTGTATTGTCATTATACAAATCCACATAAATACTGTGTCCAGATCTTGTCACTTCCCCTCAAAAAGGGTATAGTAGAAATGTAAAGTTATAGAGAAGGCAAACAAAAACAATCAAGATGGCTGTGCTGAGGCTGTGGAACTCCCTTCCGGTGAGGGTGCGTCTGGCCCCAGACCTCCCCTCCTTTCGTAAAAACTGCAAGACCTGGCTGTTTGGCGGGGGAGATGGGTATGGGGTAGGGGGGAGGAGAGGGATGAGGGTGTAGCGGTGTGTTTTATAGTTGAATGATTTTGGTTGTTGAGATACGCTGTTGTGAGCTGCCCTGAGTTGCCTGTGGCAGGAGGGGCGGGATACTAAATGCTTTTAATAAATAAATAAATAAAATATATAGAATCCTGTAACCCAGACAGCAACAAACACAAGCAAAGGATATCAACTATATATGCCATCCACAGATGGCACAATCTCACTTGGGGCCCAGTATATAGCAACATTACTCTGTCACCTTAATTTCCTAGCTAAATTCCAGATCCGTTCATTATATCCCTCTTGTCTATATAAGGTATTTTTAGATGTGAGAGTCCCAGGAAATTGCAGGTAAACATGGAAATTACCTGCCTTTTCAATGTTTCTCCCAGGAGCTGTGCACAAAATTGCCACATGTTTAGGTCCCATAGGTTTCAGATGGGGGAGGAGGGCCAGAGTAGCACACACTCTCTCTAGCTCCTCGACAAATAGCTGATGGGAGGAGGGGACCTGGAGCAGCACACACTCTCCCTGCCTTCTCCCATCAGCTGTTTGTCATGGCAGCTGGGGAGAGTGCGTGCTGCAATTGTAACTGTCTGTGGTCATGGGAATATTTAACTCCTAAGGTGGGGATTTGCAGGCAAAAAGTTGGGGAATCACTGTCAGAGTCAACATTTTCTACTGAAATCTATTGTGCAGTATCCCAGTTACCATTGCCATCTTGTGTGCAACTAAACAAGCTGTTATGGTGGTTTGGGCAGCCTTACCACACATCAGGCAGCCTTACCATGCGATGCAGTGCATCATCTGCCTGGCAACTGCCAGATGTTCACCCCACAGTGTGGCGGAGCAGATGACTGGCTGCTACGCCATGTGTCATTGAAAAAAGACCAGGGACAAAGTGCATAGCAGCCTTACTAAAAGTGGGGAAAGGTTCACCCTTCTCTCTGTGTTCCTCTGACTCCAAGCTACAGGTGTGCACCAGGGACAGACGTTGTTTTTCATTTTCACTATTTAAATATTTTGTTTTCATAAATATCAAAATTTTGTTTAAGTTTTTGCTTTCGTTTTCAATTTCCATTGGTTTCATTATTGCCTTCCTTGTTTTTCATTATATTTGGATGAAACCTGGAAGGATTGTACCTCCAGTGGAAGGCATTAAGTGTACCAAATTTCAAAAAGAGTGCATAAAGGAATCCAGTTTTATAAGCAGTTTATTGTGTTATTTTGCAAAAGTCTGCATATTACATTCCTGACTGTAACTTATTTGTCTCCCATCTAATGTGGATTAAACTTGGCAAGTTTATACTTCTCCACAAGTTTATTATTTATCACAACTTTCAGAAGGATTTGATAAAGCATCCTGGTGGTACAGGCAATTAGCTTATAAATGTATGTATGACTGTAACATCTTCGTAGTCCAGCCAGTGTACATGAAATTTGGCAGGACTGTATCTCACAGCTTCAGGATAATCTCTGCCAAATATCAGAAAGATGTGATAAAGGGTCCCAATTTTATAAGCCTGCACAATATATGCAGAGAATGAGCCTATGCCAGGGATTCTCTTACGTGTCACTGTGGTATAAGATCTGTTTTGATGCCAATTGGCCAGCAGAAATGTCAACCAAATATTCTCATTCTGTGCTGTGACCATCCCAGCTCCTCTCCCCCACTTGTTACTGGGAAGTCGGAAGCATCTGTTTAGGAAAGAGTCAATAGAGATTCTCTTATGTCCTCTGTCACAGTGCTGCAGGATGTGATTTTGATGATAATTGGCCAGTCTGGATGTGTAAACCATTTGCTGGGATTTTTCCCCAAAGTACCAGTTATGTCCCTTCTATGCTCACCTCAGGGCTGCCCCCTATGCCCGCCTAGAAGCCACCACCAGCCAGTCCTGTAAAGCTGGAAGCATGCAGTAATTGGCCAGTGAATGTGTCTGTCAGTCTGTTGGGTTGCTCCCCATCCTCCCTCCCCCTGCCATGCCAAGTGCCTGCCTCTGACTGGCACTGCATGTGCTGCTATTTATCTGAATAATGGTCTACAGGAGGACAACTTCAATTGCTTATAAAATTGGGTCCCTTTATCAAATTATCCTGTAGTTTGGCAGACATGATAGGGAAGGTATTTGATATATTCCTGCCAAATGTCTTGTAAACAGGATGAAATATAAAAATGTTACAGTTGGCAATACATTTTCAAGTTAATGGCTTATAACATCAGGACCCTTTATCCAATATTTCTGAAATTTGGCAGGATTAGTAATCTTGTGGAGGGACATAATATTCCCAGGCTCCATGCAAACTGAACAGAAGATAAAGAATTTGTAGCCAGGAATATGTATGGAGCTTTTCTTAAAATCACAACCTTTAATTGCTTCTAAAATAAGTTCCCTTTATACAATCATTCCAACATTTGGTACATATAGTGTCCTCCATTGGGGATATAATCTCCCCAGGTTCCATCAGAATTCAATAAGAAACAAAAAAGTTATATCCATAAATGCATTTCTCAGTGTTTTTCCATTATTTGAAAAAAATAAATAAATTATTTTTCATTTTCATTATTACAATAACAAAAAATAAAATCAAAAATTTTGTTTTCGTTATAATAACAAAAACAAATTACACCCCCCTACTCTATGCCTGGATCCTTTGATTCTCTTTCTACATGTGTGCAAACAAATAAAACAGTAGCCTGCATCAGCCCAGGAGTCACCTGCTTGTTAGTTCAGATGCAGCCACATGTTCACCCATGTCTGCCTCAGGGCTGCTATGGTATGTGTGGGCCAGAGAAGGTTTGCGGCAAAGCCCGGGTGAAGGCTTGACCTCCCAGAGTAAAATGGACTACTGTGCACCCTTCCATCTGTTAGGATGGGCAAGGTCCTCCAGGACCAGGGAGCTGCTGGAAAAAAACCAAGCGCACTCAATGGAGCGACCACATCCCACTGTCCCTCCACACAAGATGGCCCTGGAACGAGCAGCAAAGGCATAACTGCGTTGGGTGTCCCCGGTCTGCACAGTAGCTGGTGCTCAATGCCTGTCACACAATGGAGCAAGAGTCATCCAAAAGGGGGGACAATGCAGCAGAAGGACAGCCAATCCAGCACAGTAAGTCTGTACACACTGGGGAGGGGGTAGGCTGGGAGGAAAGACAGTCATCCCACGGTATGCACAGTACTTGTTTCATCCATGAGTCAGCATGTCAGGAGTACAGGTGGGCTCAAATAGCAGAATTTGGGTCTGACTCTAGCTTTAGCTTTTGAACACTCTCAGAGTTAAGGGATGTTGAGACCCCAGATTTAGAGTTGAGTCCATCTCTAGTCCAAAAGCAAAAATATTTTGCAGAGCCCACTGTGCCTGCTTTGCTATTATACAGTTTAGTGCTTGCTCTAACAGAACGAATATAATCATGAATTTGCAAAAAGAAGTGGTGATCTTGCTGCTGATGATTGGGAGATTGGTTTTTTTCTTTTTTTGAATTACCATAAAAAGCAACCCAGACTCTGACTTCTTTCTCCAGGGCTCTTAATTTAATTATAAGATTTGAGACCTGCTGAACTCTTCTGTAGCTTCCACACAGTTGAGAATTCATTTCTATTCTGTCTCCCAATAGTACCAGGGGAGGGGGGAGGGGGAGGACTACATTTGTTGGAAGCTTGTACACAGCCTGAAATCTCATAAAATAATAACAACAAATGAAAAATGCAATAAAGACACGACATGGCTTTTACTAGCTAAAACTAATTTATAATCTAAAACCTCACTTTACTATAAAATGCCAGTGCAGTAAAGACACAGTTATAAAGCAAAGTCCCCTCCATGTTCGCCGCGTCGGGGGTTTGGCGGCACCCCCTCCCTCCTTGGAACAAAGGAGACGAGGAGGGAAGGAACGGCTGCCGATAGGTTAAAAAGGGAAGCCGAGGTTGCCTAGCAATCGCAACTCAAGGTGCTCGGGACTCTCACGAGAGTCGGGATTCCCGGGCACCATTTTAGCCTCCCTGCTCGCGTGCCTTATTCAGCTGGGCGCGGAGCAGGGAGAAGGACGTGGCAGGGCGAGGCAGCGTGGAAGGGAACAGGCTGCCGCCTCTAACCACAGTGATCTTGTGCCAACGGCGAGTGTGGTGGGTTTGTAAACACACACACACACACACATGGAGTTTGGCTTCGCAGGTGGGAACAGAGCGGCTGCAGGGGCCTGTGGGAGGTGGCGCCGGGAGCGGGTCACTCGACTTGGTCTCGGAATTTGGGTTGGTGTTGGGTGGGGGAGAGGCTGCCTAGCCCTCCCATGGTGGGGGGGATCAGGTCTCCGCTGGGTGCAGGTGGGACGGAGGCCCCCTACCAGTGTACAAGGAACCCCCCTGGGGATCGAGGCAGGGGGTTAAAATTACAGGAAATACCCCCCCCCCGTGGGGACCTGAAATAGAGTGCCGGCCGAGGGCCCTCTCCACGTGGGCTACCCCCCCTCCACACTCAGTGGGGGTGAGGAGCACAAGCGGGTGTCTTCTTCCCCCTGGGGTCCCTGTGAACTAGTGAGACAGGGAGACCAGGTGAAGCTCCATAGATCAGCAAGGTTTAGCCACGTAGGGGCTTTCCCCAGGGGGCTGTGGAGATTTTCCTCCCTCGATCAGTGGGGAGCACGGGGGAGGAGGCCTATAGGGTAGTAGGTTTACAGGCAGCGGGTACACGTGGGGGATTCCTGGTACTCCCCTCCCACACAATACAGTTCCTAAGGGACTTGACACAGCGGGCTTGTGGACCCGCCCTCAGTCATGTGCCCGGAAGTTTGGGGGGCCCTCCCCCTTTTTTTTGTTACACCAGGTGAAAGGACAACCCCCCGGGTCGGACTGAAATTACCGGGGACAAAGGCTATAGGGTAGGGCCTACAGCAAGCAGATGGCAAATATGGCCCCTCGCACACGTAAGGGCCAAAAGAAAGCCCTGACAAAGAGGGCCGCAGGGGCCCCCTCCAAAGGGTCTAAAGATAAACAGAAGCAGAAGGGCAGGGCCACCCAAGAGGCAGTCCTCCAAGCCATGCAGGCCCAGTTAGCCGGCTACCAGGCCCGCATAGAGGAGCTTGAGGGGAGCCGTGGACAAGCGACCGACCGCGAGGGCGGCATGCAGACAGCTGTAATGAGTGAGGTAGTGGGTGGTTCAACCCCAGGCAGCGGGGAGGGCCTGTGTTGCCAGGGAAGCGGGAGGAGGTGGGCCCTCCCATCTCATTGCAGGGATGACAAGCCAGGGCCCAGCAGGCGGAGGGAGGAATCCTCGCCCAGCTACCAGGCGCAAATTGACATGCTCTGACAAGGCATTCAGGCGCTGACGGAAAGTCTGGAGGTGGTCCAGTGGTGCAGCGGGGGCCAGTGGGCCCTAGCAGTGGCCCCAGGCCCCAGTGCGAACCTGAACCGTGGGTCGACGAAGGTTGGTGGGAAGGGGATGGCGAGCAATGGGGGCAGGGGCCCAACAGGGGACAAGAGGAGGAATTCCCAGCAGTAACGTGTATGCATGGGGAATGGGGAAGGAGCCAGTACCCTTCAGGTTGAGAATGGGGGGGGTGTCACTCGGGGGGGGCGGGGCATGCAGTGTCAGGCCGGTGGCTGTGGACATTGCCCGGCCCATGGGTACAAAGTGGCGGTCCAGGTATGGGGTGCAGATCGGTGTTGCATGGGTTGGATCGTGCGGTGCTGTAGCGATAAGGAAAAGCCACGCCCTTTGTCAGGAGGGTATGCGGACATCTCAGCCACGCTATGCGAGCATAGCACCAGGCCACTAAAGAAAAGATTTGGAGCGGCGAATATATTGATATATTCGCCCTCCTTTTCAGCGACCCTATACCTGACCCCAATGATAAGAAGGAGAAGGAGAAGTTTAAAAGGCCAAAGGCAGCACACACCTGGTCGAACTGGACAGCTGCCTACACTATTTATATGGGTGTGACACTGGTTAAGTTCCCCAAACAAGGACTGGAGATGATCAAGTACTTGGATATTTATTTATTTATTTATTTATTTAAAATTTATATCCTGCCCCTCCTGCCCTCAGGGTAGCCCAATGCGGTGAACAACATTCAATAAAAACAGTATAAAATTTTAAAAACAATTTTAAAATACAATATGTGGGGAACCCCCCCCCACCCCACCCCTACTCCTCGCCAAAAGCCTGATGGAACAGTCAGGTCTTACATACACGCCAAAACAGCAGGAGAGTGGGAGCCAACCGAGCCTCCTCTGGGAGCGAATTTCACAGCACAGGGGCGGCCACCAAAAAAGATCTAACATTGGTGGCTGCCCCTGTGATATTGTGTGCTGAGCCTTTGATACGGGAGGTCCTGGAGCGTGGCTGCGCTACGATGAATCTTTCCGACATAGGGCAGCCAACAATCCGCGCCTGCGGTGGGACGTGCACGCCCATGACATTTGGCTGTAATGTATTAGCTGCTCCAGGTATGCCCCGTGGTCGGATAGCGGTCATGTGCTGTCCTGCACGGGGGGGGGGGGGGATGCAGCAAACTGAAGGGGGACAGAGAGGTAGAGTAAGGCAGCCACCAGTAGGGTCAACATGTTGGGATTTCAATGATGGGGGCAGGTGTTTTGGGGCCCAATGTAGATTTAAGCACGTGTGCACTCAGTGCGCAGGCGACCATGCCGCCTCTACGTGTACTCGGTTCCGGCAGTATGGAACTAGAAACCGGGGGTGGGTGGGCAATAGGTAGACCCCCACCAGCCAAGGAGGCGCCACCCAACCCGTGGGGAAGGGCGCCAACCCCAGTACAGCATGAAGCATTATGGGTGGCCACTCATAGCTACTCCGACCGCCTGACCCCCGACTATGTTGTAGAGGGATTTAGGCAATGTTTCAGGATCCTAACCGAGGGCCCCCGTTACCATTTGAGAGCAAAAACCTTGAAATCAGCGAGGAGGAATGAGCATCTGGTCCAGCAAAAGCTCGATAAGGAAGTTAAGGAAGGGAGGATTCAGGGCCTGTTTGATGAGTTGCCTATCCCCACTCTACGGATATCCCCCCTGGGCCTCATGCCAAAGAAGACCCCGGGGGAGTTTCGCATGATTAACCACTTGTCCCACCCTAAAGAGGAGTTGGTGAATGTTGCGATCCTGCCTGATCTGTGCTCAATAAGGTACGCATAATTTGACTCCACGGTCGAAATGGTGCGCTCCGGCGGAAGGGAGGCCCTTCTCATGAAGTGCGACATCAAGTCTGCGTTTTGACTTTTGCCAGTGCATCCCAAGGACTTTGAGCTCTTGGGCAGGCAGTTCCGGGGTAAGTTTTACTTTGACAAAGCAATGCATATGGGATGTTCCATCTCATGGGCGGCCTTCAAAAAGTTCAGCACTATCCTTGAATGGATCACGCGCCAACGCGCTGGGTGGAGCTTGATCACACATTATTTCGATGATTTCCTCTTTGCGGGGAGGGCAGGGACCTCCAAATGCATGCTGGGAATGCGCGCATTCCAGGATGTGGCCAAAGAGCTGGGGGTGCCATTGGTGCCCGAAAAAAATGAGGGACCGACAACTAGGCTGACTTATCTCAGCATAGAGCTGGACACCGAATGCGCTCTGTCCAGACTGCCAGAGGACAAGCTCCGAGTCCTTAGAGAAATGGTAGCGGTAGTAGCAGCAGCCCCGAAGTTAACATTCAGACAGTTGCAGTCCCTTATGGGTAGCCTTAATTTTGCCTGCTGAGTCATTGAACCGGGGAGGGCATTCATGTCTCGTTTATACACCCATATTGGAAGCGACCGTCTCTTGCATCACCATGTCCGAGTGACTAGGGTGATGTGGGAGGATTTGGCGATCTGGGAGGCCTTCCTCCAGGGCTATAATGGGGTGAGTTTCTGGCAGTGGCGACTCCTCTTGGAAGCGGAGCTGCAAATACACTCCGATGCTGCGGGAGGCCACGGTTTTGGAGTATACTTCAGAGGAAAATGGTGCGCAGCCCCGTGGCCAGAGGCGTGGGAAACATAGGGCCTAACCCGTGACTTAACATCCCTGGAGTTCTTCCCTATAGTGGTGGCAGTAGAGCTGTGGGAGGCGGAATTCGCCAATAAAAGGGTCTTATTCTGGTGCGACAACAGGCTGTCATTCACGTCGTCAACAAGCTGTCCTTGAAATCGGAAAGGGTTATGCGACTGGTCCGGCACTTTGTCCTCAAGTGCCTGCGGGCAAACATTTTGTTCGTGCCCGGGATCAATAATAGCATAGCCGACGCCCTTCCTCGATTTTAGACAGACCGTTTTCGCCAGCTGGCACCTGACGCCAGGGAGGCTCCCAAGCCATTCCTGGGGGACATGTGGAGCCTTGGCTTATAGACTTATATCAGGCAGTGCAGGGATCCCTCGCGCCCAGGACCAGGCGGGCGTATGAATTGGCATTCACAGAATTCCAGGAATACAGGTCAGGGAAAGGTTGGGAACTAGGATTCCCCATCCCTGAGGGACACATACTGCAGTTTGCGCTCCAGCTCAGGCACCAAAGTTTGGCACCTAGGATAATAGCAGGAAAAGTAGCAGCCATCTCCTTTACGAGCCATCTGGCAGGCCACCCCTCTCCTGATAACGGCTTTTTTATGAGCCGTTTAAAGGAGAGTTGCGTTAGACGTACCCTCCAAGCACCGGACACCAGGGCCCCTATTACCCCCCAGCTGCTTAATATTGTCAGTCAGGCGTTACATACTGTATGTCATTCGAACAGTGAGGTAGTGCTTTTTACTGCCGTATTTCGTGTAGCACTATTTGGGGCCTTCTGGATCAGTGAGATAGTCCCTCAATCCAAGGCGGACAGGTCTGGTGCGGCTCCAGGATGTGGACTGGCATGGAGAAACCCTCCTGTTATGAAGGTCAAAGACTGACCAAAGAGAAATGGGACAGTTGGTGAGGCTTTGCCCTTCAGACGATGTCCGTACTTGCCCAGTGGATGCAATGAAGCAGTATTTAGCATCCTGCCCGAAGGCAGAGGGCCCAATGTTTCTCCACAGGGATGGTACCCCACTGACACAATACCAGTTTGGGGCGGTTCTTACCATGTGTGCTAAGGAAGTTGGCCTTGACCCGGTTTGCTACACTATGCACGCCTTTCGGATAGGGGTGGCGTCAGTTGCCGCAAGCACAGGAATGCCTGGGAAGCAAATACAACGCATAGGAAAGTGGCGGTCAGGCGTCTATCGCTTGTACATCAGGAACACCGAACCAAGGATGTGGAGGCGTGGGAGGATGCCGGGGCAACAGCATAACTCTGATTTCTCTTCCAGATGTGTCAACTCTGCAGGGATGGAAGGTGGTGTGGATCGTCGCCCACAGCATCGTACATTGGACTGGAAAGATGGCCGCACGCAGCGGGTGGGACACCCAGCTGGGCCTGGGTGACCGGGCAGACATAATCTGACTGAGTAAGCGCAGAATGTTGTGGGAGCAATTGCTCCCAACGCTGACCACGGCAAAGGAGAAATTCCCGACACTAGCAGTGTTCGTAGTTCATTTAGGGGAAAACAACCTACCTAGGTTTACAGGGCTGTGGCTGATGAAGAGGGCAAAGGCGGATTTGCGAATGGTACAGGAAAGGCTATGTGCGTGTGTGGTTTTTTTGTATGTTTTTGTATGTATATGCTATGGCCTTGACCACGCAAATAAATGTTTATTTTAAAAAAATAAAAAATGGTACAGGAACGATTTCCAGGGTGCACACTAGCATGGTTGGAAATGCTGCAGAGGAGAGTGTGGGCTAATGCTCAGCACCTGGGTAGGGTTGACCGGACTAGGAAAAGAGCAAACGGGGAAATCGGGGGCTGGGTGCGAAGAGCAGGAGGGTTTGTCATTCGTCACAAGGAGATTAGTCATGAGAGGGATGAGTTATTTAGGAGCGATGGGGTCCATCTATCGGAAGCTGGATGCAACTTATACCTCGGGGTTCTTAAACGCAGCCTAAAGGAAATTCTGGAAAGTTGAGTTGTTGGCGGCGAACCAGCCAAGCAAAGCTGGCGGTTCTGGTGGCGGTAGGCTGAGTTCAGGCCAATTGTTAGAAGCTGAAGTTGTTAGGATAGCATTGAGTAGGAACATCTCCTTAAGAGATGGGCATAGGCCATGCATAGCCGCTCAGTGTGGCCCACTGTATGGTCAGCCCAAGGGTGAGAGGCGAGTGGCCAGACCTGCTGGGCGGACCATGTACCAAACAGTGGGTTACAGTGTCCTCACCCTTGTTGTTTAAACCCCTGCCCCCAGAGGGCTAAAGGGGATAGGTACTACGAGCAACCCGCTCTGGCCTGGGGAAACCCAGTGGTCAGGGTAGGGGTTAAGTTAATGAAGTTGGGTAAGGCAGGGCACAGGAGGATTCCCCTCAGGCTTAACCTGAAGATGGGGGAAAGAAGGGCGACGGGCAGACCGGATAGTGCCGACTGAGGGATGGGAACCTCCTGTGGTCCAGGTAACAGTTAGAAACACGTGATAGATAGGACCCCAGTTCAAAGGGGGAAGTGGGAGGGCTACCCCTTCCCCCTTTTTGGTTATTAATAAAGAGTGCGGCCATTTAAACCCACACATGGTGTCCTCGTCTTCTTTGGGGGGTGCGGCGACAAACATCAAATGAAATTAGAGGAAAGATGTGTGAACTTTTATATACCACTGATGTCATTTGTGGTCCCATTTTTTCTCCTACTGGATAAGTCACAGAATGTAAGGAACATTTTTCTTCTAGTTTTGGACACTACACATTAAAAACAAATAAGCTCATAGATTTAGGTAGTTTTTGTACACGTCACAGGATTGGATCTCTCACTTTTGTTTTGAGGACCCTTTCCTTTGCCCTTTTCAATCATTTCTGTCTTTTTAGTTCAGACTCTCTCATCTCTTTGCCACATCCTCCTTTCGCAAGATCTCTCTTCGTCTGAGAAAAGATGCTCCTGACATTAATCTGGGGGAACTGGTTTAATTTCTTGCACTGTCGCTCACAGACTCCCTCCATCCCATAACTTATGTTAGTCAGTTTTTTGTGTCTCAGGTACACAGCTGTAAAATTGTTATTCTAAAAACTAACATCCTTCCCTGTGATAGATTAATCATATGTTCATTAGCCATTTATGTAGGACTTTCAGTGTTAAAAGTGCTTTACCATCCTTATCTAGTTCACCTTCACAAGAACCCAGTGAGGCAGGTCATTCTTATTCTATAGATGGGGAACTGAAGCCAAGAGATAGTGACCTGCCCACAACCACCCAGTGCGTTCATAGGTAAGGCAGGTTTTGAACCTTGGCCTCCCAGATTCAAGTCCAACTTATTATCCACTAGTCTACAATGGATGTTTTCATACGTAATGGTGGCAGTTTAATCAGCTTTACTACGGATTAAACCGGGTGCCACGGTCAAGCCTAAATGCGCCCACCATGGCATCACAGGCTGTCATGGTTGTCTGTCAGGGGAGGGGGGCAGGTCGCTTCATGTTACACATAGCATGGCGATGGGGAGATGCGGACACACATCTGTGCATCTCCCTGCCCCCTCTCCAGCCTGGCCACCGTAATGTTTGTTTAGCTGCTGGGCCAAGTCCCAGCCGGAGTGACGGCTCCCTCCATGGCCTGGAGCAGTCCGTGGTGGTGGCGGGACCAGTCACGTGTGAAAGCATGCGATCTCTGCTAAATCTGTGTTTCTCTTGTCCTGTAGCAGTGCATTCACACAGCTACTAATTCTACTGTTGCCTACTCCTTTCTATTTATCTGTGGCATTTCCCACAATGCAAAGGATATAGAGGAGTGCCCTTGTGCCATCCATATTTGTAATGCTATCTAAGTAGCATGGTGCATGAAGTAGAGGAGAGAGTCTATTGAAGTGACTGGATCTTGTACAGGCACAGTGCTTTGAATATTGAAGACATGGTAAGCAGTTACTTGCATGAGTAGCTCTAGTGGGGCTACTAATGTGAACAACAGGTATGGCTAAGGGATTCACAATTCGGCCCACAGAATGTAAACTCTTTGGTCAAGAGCTGTGTAATGGTTTGGTCAAATGATAATTCCTTGCAAGATCCACACCCAACACAAGTTCACTGACAGTCTTGTTCTCTATCACCAGGGTTTATTTATTTACTCCATACAATATCATCAATTCTCTTAAGTACGCAATGGGTGAGCCTCTCTAGTGAGCTCTCAAGTTCTGTGGCAGATGATTGGTTTCCAGCTTCTCTCTAGTGTCTTCCAGCCCAGCTTTAAATGCCCACATCTCCTGGTCACCTGACCAACCCACATCTAGACATGGCTCCATGGACTCTCCCCATCTGGGATTCAAATGGTCATAATCATTAGGGTCATCAGTCTTTTGGAGCAAGGGCACCTTGAGGCCCCCCAGCTTACCTGTACAGGCTGTCTCTTATTGGGTGAAAACAAATGAGACATCAGTCCATGGTAGCCCAGGAACCATCTGCTCATCTGGTATGTCCCCACAAGATGTTCACCCACCACTGCCTTGGGACATGTGGCCGGCTGCTACAGGATGTGTGCGGGCCCGTAGCAGTTGCTGAAGCAGCCCGGGCAAAGGCCTGGCCACCCGAGCTAAATGTCTCCCTCACATGTATTCAGGCCCTGTCCAACCCCGCTGCAAAGCAAAGTCAGAGGATGGGGCCCAGAGGAATGTCCTCACCCCGCTGCCAAACAGGTGATGGGAAGGCCCAGTAGAGTACCCCCGATCAGCTGTTTGGTGCATGCACCCAGGCTAGGTTAGAGCATACCTGTGGGCCCCTAATGAGCTGTTTTGTGGCAGCTCTTCTCGGGGCTCGATCTTGCCATGCAGCAGGGGTCTGGCTGTCCTGTCCCATATGGATGGCTCTATGGTCAACCTGTGCTGTGGATGGACCTGAGACGGCAGCCCCCATGCCCGGGGGGGCGGGGGCGATGCTCCTGTGAACCACCCTCCCTGCCAACCCAAGCAGTGATGGCTTCAGTGGTCCTCCCTGTGGCATCTCGGGGAGCCAGCTAGGCACCATCTTGTTTGTTTTCACCCACACTGCCTAGCAGAGTAAGGCAGGCCCCATTATTAGATGAGGCTTCTAGATGCTACAACAGTTCAAATAATAATGCTAATTACTCATTCTCTCTGTATGTTAGGCTCCTTGGCTCTAACCAGGTTACGGACGGTATAAAATCCCAAACCAAACGTTTCGATGGGAAACTTTAACCCACAATACTCAGCAGGTTAAAAATTCCCATAAAGCATTGCCTGTGGGTATTATATACCCTTAGTATATGACAGTTCTGCTGAGCAGCATGATCCTGGTTTGCACTGAAAGAGTGCTCTGAGAAGTGACGTCATGGCTTGAGTCCTAAAAAGGAACTGCCAGCGCGCACAACTCATTCATATTTATATTATATGGTCACACAGACACTAGCACTCTTTACCCTCTGCACATATGCACAAACACACCATCCCCTCCCCATTCTCTTTCTCTCTGATACACACTCTCAGGACCCTTTTACACGGGTGGCACCCAGACATGAAAACCCAGAAATCTGGGTGCTCATGAGTGGTTGCTGCCCATGTACACACCGCAGTGGGTGGGTGGGTCCGTGGTGGGTGTGCGTACACGTGCACTCCCACAGAACACGCATGTACAGAGCAACCGGTGAAAACGGAGGTTGCTCTGTGCATGTGTGCTGGGTGGAGATGGGTGTGCGTCCATCTGCACCCTCCCCCCACCCACCGTACCTGCACCGTACACCCGCACCGTACCCGCACATGTGTGGCCCATGTAAACCGGGCCTTAGGGCATTTTCAGACAAGACACTCTACACACCCACTATACATGTTGCAAGGATGCAGTGTTGGCCTATGGGTGCCCTGTAACATGTATAGTGGGTGGGAGGTGGGTGGGGAGTGTCTTGTCTGAAAATGCCCTTAGTCACTCAGTCACTGACCCCCTCTTTTCCAAGCTGTTGCTAAGGATATGCTACTGCTGCAGTGTAGTGAAGACAGGATTCTGCCACCAGAGACCCTTTTTATTTTATTTATTATTATTATTATTATTTATTTATTTATTATAAAACTTTCCTATCCCTTCCCCTCCTGCCAAGGCAGCTTGGGACAGTGTACACGTATTTTATAAAAGTATAAAATACACAACTTAAAACCAAACAAAAATGAAACCATTAATCCCCCCCCACAAAAAAAACTCTATGGGGGGGGCATAGTTCAAGTGGTAAGAGCATGTGCTTTGCATGTATAAGGTCCCAGGTTCAATCCCTGGCATCTCCACTTCAGGATTCCTGGTACACCTGGGGGAGGCCTCTGCTGGGAGCTTGGAGGGAACTCAGGTAGCACACCAGGATGGCCTCTGCTAGAGACCCTGGATGAGTTGGATTTGGACCTGAATTTGAAACCCCTGCTGCCATGTCAGGTTGTGACAATACTGGGCTAAGATGGACCATTGGTCTGACTCAGTTAGGCAGTTTAGTTTTAACCCTATCCCATCCCATCCCTCCCACTACCAGTCTCACCAAACACCTGGCAGAACAGCCAAGTTTAACACTGACACCTGAGGAGGGAAGGCCCTGGGCCAAACGAACCTCTGCCAGGAGGGAGTTCCACAACCGAGGTGCGGTGACCGAGAACGCCCTCTTCAATGTGTCCCCCCGCCGAACACGGGGGTCCTACAAAATGGTGCCCCTGGTCGACTGCAATGGCCATTTCAGAACCCAGGGAGTGAAGTGGTCCTGCAGGTTACACAGACCACAGAGCACGCAGGGGAGGGGGGAGGGGGAGGACTGTTATGCACTGCGGTCTGTGTGCAGTGGGAGGGTGTAGCCCAGCGCACACCTATCTACACCCACCTCCACCCATCAACTCCCACGGCACAACCGCTGTTTTCGCTGATTGCTCCGTGCATAGGAGATGGATGGAGGTGGGTGTGCATGTGTGTGCACGGGAGCATACATGCACGCACACACATCTACCCCCTATCCCTCCCATGGCACAGTTTACACAAGACTCACTCACACATGAATACCCAGAAATCTGGGTGTTCATGAGTGGGTGCCGCCTATGTGAAAAGGGCCATTGTCACAGGCCTCCCTGCCACAACCACTGGCCTACTCTGCCTTCCACTGCTACTGCTAAGGAAAACATGACCACTACAAATCTAAGATGAAACACTCCCTCAAAGACCATGTCCAATTGCACTCCAGATGCCCTAGGGAGCCTTGGCAGGGGCCAGTAGGCTATGAAGTTGGGGGGGGGGTGGCGGCAATTCTCCCTCCCCAAAAGCAGGGATAGGAGGTCTTCCCCCTGCTTCCTCTTCTCATTTCATCTCTGATAGTATTTAAGTATAAGGTGCATAGTATATATCTTATTATTATATCAAATACCTGAATGCCATTCCTGTTCTAGTCTCACCCTCCACCCCCAAAAGCACCCAAACAGCATTCCAGAGTGCTCTGATTGATCAGACTGCTCAAAGTTACAGCCGAATTTATGGACATCAGTTGTTAGTTGAGCTGAGTGGAAATCTATTATCCATGTAGCAGAAGTTGTGTTTTAGTTTAGTTGTTTTACATCAGAGAACACCTAATAATTTGGTGGGAGGGGTTGTTGTTGTTGGTTTTTATGGAGGAATCACTTCTAAACTGAAGAAGTGATTCATCCATAACAAAAACCTCAACTCCCCTCCCCAATCATTAGGTGATCTTCTCTGATGTAAAACATTTACAGCTTTTCTGCCACCCGGCTGAGTGACTCAGCACTGCTCTGTGTTGCAAATTAATCTTTCGCAGAATGAGCAATGTTAACAATGATTGGTGAACTACTTCAATTGCTCCATTTCACAGCTTTTGTTTTCTGCCATCATCCTAAAGACAGTGTATATTGTGAAGAACGACCCAAAAGCCCAACATTCTCCACTCCTTAAACCTAACAGCATCTGTACAGACAAATAATAATTTATTTATAAACTAAATTTCTTTATCAACCACAGGTTGAATGGGAATGAAATAAAAACAGGAACTCTTGCAAGTGTAATATTAGTTCAGGTATGGATTGTAAGGGAATGAAAGGAGACACTTTAAAATTTGTAGAGAAGGCTCAAAGAATAATACAAAATTGTAATTCTCCCTCAGGGTTTCAGAGTGAGTCCTCCTTTCATGCTGTCAACAGTCCTCTGGCATGAAAATTCCAGGCTGATGGGAATTGAGGTTTCATTTTTTAAACTAAATGTTGTATCAGAGTTCACAACAGTGTCAGCTTCACATGTAGTATTTGGCTGCTATCCAAACATATATATGACTCAGGTAAGTATGAAATAAGTATATGTAAACTCAGTTAACTATGAAAATACAGCCATACTAACAAAAAAGGTAAAATAAATATCTGAGGCAGCAGGAGTGACCATACTGAGAACACTCACTGAAGCAAAGATTTCCCAGGATTTATCATTTTCATACTGAAATCTCAATCTACATAAGTCATTAGAAGGAATGAGGTGTGTGAAAGCGTTAGAGAAAGGAGCAGAAGATTTTGTGGAGGGGTTCAACAAAGACACAGAAATGCTTTAAAAGGAGAACAGCAGGTGCACAAGTTAGTTTAGCCCCATGGTATGTAAAAGCCTGGCAGACAAGCGTAAAATTGGAGGGAAATTAAGCTTGTCGGCATCATAGGAAGGCCACACATTTTCATTACACTAAAGAGTTTCAAGCTGCAAAATTCATTAGCCACCCTCTTGTATCCAAACAAATAAATACACATGAATCTGTGAGCAGTGCAAGAAAAGTGTCACTCCCTCTGAGTCCGAGTTCCTGAGAAGGGTTCCCAATGAAGAGCACAAGGACAGTGTAAGGCAGTATATGTGCTCGTGTTCTAACAACAGGCAGGTGGTTTATTATATATCTCAGAGGCAAAAGTGCAACTGACTTTCTGCACAAGCAGAATAGCCTACCATTTTAGGGAATTAAATCAATTTTCCTCAGCTTGATATTATATGGTCCAGATTGTATCCCCTGACCCATCATACTGGAGACCACAGTTGACACCAAAGGAAAGGTATCATAATTTATATGGCAACACCAGGAGACCAAAATGAGAAAAATATGTGAAGCATCTCTTTACTTTCCCCAAGTCTATCCTCTTCTTATTATATGATTTACAAATGCACTGCTCCCAAAGAGTTTTATCTCTAGGGATGATGATTGAAACACTGGGTAAAAACAAAAGTGACAGCGAAGCAGTGGCCACCCTGGCAGGGTCAGGACACAACTGTGCCATCGACACGGCCAGGGCCAGCGCCAGCGCCAGGGCCAGGGTCAGATTGGGGAACTGACCACACATGACCCTGGCCAGGGAGCTGTTCTGGCCCTGGTCCTGGCCCTGCCCCTGCCCCTGTGCTGTACCCAGAGCTCTGTCCCCCTGTCATGACAGACAGCCATGGTAGCCAATCATGGCGACCCCAATCCAGGATGGGTCACGGCAGGTCAGAACATATATTCTAACCCACTATGGCCCACTTTGCCCCAGACTGACCCTGGTGTGGTGAGGCGGTAGTCCGGGCTGTGACTTCAGCACTTTGCCGAGTGAAAGCCCAGGCTAGCTGTCAAGAAGCCTGGGGTCAGTCCAGGCAAACATCTGGGGGCCCGAGCACAAATGTGACTGACCCATGGGGCACAGCAGGACAAAGCTGGCCAGAGAGGGTTACTGCCACATTTGTTTTTACCCACTGACTGATGGTACTGGTGTTTCCCCATCAGCACCTCCTTCAAGTGGTACAGAGGATGCTTTTAGATGGACATGTGGGCAGCCTGCCTCCAGAACTGCTCCAGGGTGCAGCTGCGTGTCTGCCCACTCCTAGTCCTGCCTGGGTGTGCTTTAGACAGACCCAGTGAGTTCCCTTGCCGGCGCACCCCCGCAATGAGACACAGAGACCGTAGCTGGTTTTAAACTGGCCGCACTCTTTATTCAAACATAATCATCAAGGCCGGTGGGTGGTGATTGCTCAAGCAATATGGGTCCAGTATGCTAGCTACTTAAATTCTTATTAACTCGGGCACTGACTGGGATGTGCCCTCCCATGTCAGTACCCCCGAACAGAAACTCCCCCTTCGACAGCACCCTGGCTCTGGCCGAAAGGGGGACCGGCCCAACTGTGGGCTTGAGCAAGGAGGTGAGTACCCATAAAGTCAGCATGTACTTACTGACCCAACCGGGTACCCCTCCCAGGGTCATGACCCCAGTGCGTGCTGCGCCCCGCCTCGCACTGGGTGTCACCTCCCCATCTCTTAAGGAGATGACTCAACTTATCCTATTCTTACCTATTTATCCTACTATAGCATACTGGACCCCCGCTGAGTGCGACAATTATTAACTCATTATTGTCTTTCAACTCCAACATTCCAATTGCCAAATTATCAATTTACTTCAATCATATCCTTACATTCAAATTAGTACCTGGTTGTCTCCTTATATGTCCAATTAGTGTTTTATTATAATTAACTTATTGCCGAATCCCCTGCCGTCTAATCAACCTATTAAACCTATTCTTCACTGTTGAAGAGGCGAAACAAGCGACCCTTAAATTAGGCTAGTCACCAAAATTCCTCTTCGGGTCCGTAGCGGCAACCAGTAAATACCACAGTGCTAGAGGTGAGGTGGGTGGGGCTGCCTTGGATGAGTCCCCGTGCTAAATGCCGCTTCAATGTGGCCCGAATGGCCCCGCCCTCCCTACAAAGGGCGGGTCCATTCATATTACCCCAGCGAGGCGCCTCTGTTCACATACTGTCCTGGATCAGTTGCCCCGGCAACCATTGATCTTGCAGTGAGCCCTCTAGCTCGCTGCCGCTGCGGCCCCCATTTCCCGCTCTGAGCCTGCATCCCATGATGGGGGGCTCGGCAATTACCCCATTGCTGCCATTACGGCGGCGAAAGGGACTTGTCCATGATCTGTCCATACAGCACCCACCACCACCATAGAGTTGTGGGTGGATCACCTGACAGTCTAGGCTGGCGCCCACAACTCTATGGTGTTGCCAGGGCAACAAGAAGATGGGAATAGAGCTTCAGTGTCAGTCCACTGAGCAGATGGACAGCAGCTTCAGTTCAGTCCACTGCCCTGGGTTTGGCCAGCCCACTCCCCTGGCCAGGCTATGGTAAGTTCTGGAGCACCGCAAGCGGGGCTGGCTCAGATCAGGCTCAGCCTGCTCCACTCCAACATCTGGTGGGCCACCTGTAAATGGACTAGCCAGGTCAGGGGTGAAGCGGGCTGGCACTGCCACCCCCGGAGCTTCAGTTCGTCTGTTTACAACCAGAGTTTCGGGAGATGAAATCAGAGTCAGTACTTGAACCATCTGGGAATATGGAGAGGTCTGAAGAAGAAATCAGCGGGTAACAGAGAATTGCAAGTATTGTACTCCTGTTCAGGCCTTTTAGATGTTAATTGTGATAAATTTCAGCTAACTGTACAGGCAATAGTATGATATTTGTAAAGCACATGACAGAGTGCGGTTTAAGTAAGGTACAGGGTGAGGGAAAACAGAGGTGGTACTATCCCAGACTTTGCCCATATGACTCCCAGAATCATATACCATTCAAAGTACACTTTGCAGATATTAGAAATAGGACAGTTCTGCACTCCTTGAGGATGGTTCCCTGACAGGAGAGCTTGAATATGCCTGTGTTTTTTTTCTAGACTCCCCAAGCTATAGCTTCTGTTTTGTGGAGAGGTGGGGGAGGAAGGAAAGGGTAAATATGGCCCACCAGTGGCATCTAACTGAATCCTAATACTTACAAGTATTGGTGAATGCAGATCTGTGACTTTCCCCTGTTTCTTTCATGAGAAATAAAACATTAAGAAAGTAGCCATCTGCATTATCTTCATTGGGTATCTGAGTTTATATAAATGCCTAAGAGGAATAATTGTTTAGAGGAGGCTGTAGTTGCTAGGCTCGTCTCAAATATGAGAGACAAGAAACTTCTGGGGTTCCCAGCTCTGGCGATTTGACCGTGAGACTTCCATAGGCCAAAATGGGAGTTTCAGAGTCAAACCATAAGAAGTGGCAATGCTATTTGCTTCTGTTGGTGAGAGTGTGCAAGCTCTCAAACTTCACAGTGGTATCTGCTTGGTGAATTACTCTGTGAAACTTCAAGGAATACACACATGCACCAACAAAGTCAGATCTGATTGCTATCATCTTAACTGCTTTGGGTGTTGTTAGACTGATGGGGAGCCTGCTGGAGCTCAAAGCTGCTCAGCCCCGCAGCCATCAGTTCCTAGCTTTGCGTGGGCCCACATCAGATGGACTGGCGGTGTCCCTGGGCCATGGTCTGCTCACACAGCACCCTCCCTCCCTGCACCATAGAGTTGCAGGAGCTCAACTGACACTCTAGGCTGGTGCCCATGACTCCATGGTGCTGAATGGGTCAACAGACAGATGAGTGCACAGCTGCACCATAGTGCCCCCCCCCCCCCCAGATATGGGCAGCAGTGCCACATTT
Organism: Sphenodon punctatus; assembly: GCA_003113815.1. NCBI lineage: Eukaryota > Metazoa > Chordata > Lepidosauria > Sphenodontia > Sphenodontidae > Sphenodon > Sphenodon punctatus. The sequence goes on from QEPC01004523.1 coordinate 3,281,566, forward strand.
GGCCATTGCCCCAGGTTTGACCAGCACGTTCCACGTAGCATGCTCCTGGATGTTGCAGAGCATGCCGTGCCGTGCTGGGCTTCCCTGGGTTACACATCTGTTGGGCACTCCTTAGACTACCACTACTAATCATTTCTATAGCGCTTTACAGTCACAGATTTTCAAAGACAGATTCCTGCCCAGAGGCAAACACAGAGACAGACACACATACACACATATTTCCATTTTTTACAGATGGCGAACTGAGGCTGAGAGGTTGTAAGTTGCCCAAGGTGACCCGGTGAGTTACTACTAATAATGATTATTTCTATAGCACTACTAGTCGTATGCAGTGCTATACAGATACACATAATATAAAGACAGTCCCTGCTTCATGCAGCTTACAATCATCAAGACACAACGACACAGACAACTACAAATAAGGGTCTTCTTATGAGTAATGGACTACAGGATGCAGGTATTCAGTAAGTTTATTTCCGTTAATATGGTTGAAATTAACAACTTTATGATATGGATAGGGCTTGGGTTCATGATTTAACCCAAGAAGTGTGCGGGACTTGACTATGGACAGGGGGCAGTCTAACACACCACCTCAGGAAGTTTATTCCAAGCATATGGTGCAGCAAGGTGGAAAGCGCGGAGTTGGGTGTTGGCGATGGAGGAGAAGGGCACAAATAAGAGCATCTTGTCTGATGAATGGGGTCATGAGTAGTGGTGCAGGAGAAGATAAGAGAGGAGAGGTTCTGAGGAACTTCAGAGTGAAGAGACTTGTAGGTGAGTAGGAGAAGCTTGACTGTATGTAGAAGTGGATGGGAAGCCAGTGCAGTGACTTGAGAAGAGGAGTTACATGGTCATGGCATGCAAGGAAGGCGAGTCTCACAGCTGAATTTTGAATAGACTGTAGTAGAGATGAGTGACTCAGTGGGAGACCTGTGAGAAGCAGGTTGTAGTAGTCCAAGCAGGATGTGATGAGAGAACGGATTAGGGTTTCAGTAATGTGTTCAGGCAGGAAGGAATGGATTTTGGCAATATTATAGAGGAAGAAATTACACGTTTTGGCAGTGTTTTGGATGTGAGCAGAGAAGGAGAGAGAGGAGTCAAAGATGACCCCAAGGTTGCGGGCTGAGGGGACTGGGAGGATGACAGTGTTCTCTAGAGAGGTGGAAGGGGAGAAGTGGGTTTAAGAGGAAAGATAAGAACTTCTACTTCTCTTCATTTCAATCTCTCTGGGTATTAGCATAATTTAGCTGTTTGTCCAGGTTTTGAACCTGCGTAATTATTAATTAATTATCAATTAGGAAATGGATCCAAATAAATCAATATTAACCTAAAACCTGGCAACAGGTCGGACTCAAACCCGGCTTCTGAAATCCAACTCCAGCACCTTATCCACTACCACCACACTGGCTCTCAGGGACTCTCAGACGGACCAGTCAACCTGAGAGTGACGGGGGCTTCCATGGGCACCACTGGAACTGCTGTCCATCTGTTTACACCTATTGTCTCGCCTCTGCAATAAACAGGTCATTCTTACTGCTCAAGACTATTGTTCAAAGCTGATGCAGACTCACATAGATGATGCACGGATTACACTCTACACTTTTGAGGATTTCTCCGTGAATATGAAAACAAATTATTAATTAGCGGGTGTAGATAGAGAAGAGGAGTGGGCCAAAGACAGAGCCTTGGGGAACCCCAACTGAGAGGGGTAGGGAAGAGGAGGGGGAGGAGTTAGGAAGAGATACATTGAAAAACCGGTCAGAAAGGCAGGAGTCCCGGAATCCAAGGGAGTGGAGCGAATCAAGCAGGAGCGAGTGGTCAACAGTGTCAAAGGCAGCGGAGAGATCAAGGAGGACAAGAATAGAGTAAAGGTGGTTGGATTTAGCCACAAGAAGATCGTTGGTGATCTTAGCCAGAGCGGTTTCAGTGGAGTGAAGGGGGCAGAAGCCAGATTGGAGGAGGTCAAGGGAGGAGTTGACAGAGAGGAGGTCGAGGCAACGGGAGTAGACAACCCATTCAAGGAGCTTGGAAGCAAAAGGGAGGAGCGAGACAGGACAGTAATTAGAGGGTTCAGAGGGATCCAGAGTGGACTTTTTGAGGATAGGGGAGACAGTGGCATATTTAAAGGCAGAGGGGATGGAGCCGGTAGAGAGGGCGAGGTTGATGATGTGCAGGAGGGGAGGGGCAATGGTGGGGGCAATGGAGGTCAGGAAGCAGGAAGTAATGGGGTCCAGGGGGCAAGTGGAGGGGTTGGAGGAGGAGAGCAGGGAGGAGATTTCCTCAAGG
>QEPC01004523.1:3288944-3329563 GCA_003113815.1 Sphenodon punctatus
TGGCTCCTCCCCGAGAGGAATGAACGGAACCATTCAAGAACAGTCCCGTCCAGACCCCCCCGGTCACGCAGTCGTCTCAACAGCAGCCCATGGTCCACGGTGTCAAAAGCGGCCGAGAGATCGAGCAGGATGAGAAATGTCGAACATCCCGCATCCATCTCCTGGCGGAGGTCGTCCACCAAGGCCACCAACGCCGTCTCGGTGCCATAGCCGGGGCGGAACCCAGATTGAAAAGGGTCAAGGAGCCCGATGTTGTACTCCTTGAAATGGAGTACAGAGAGATATGGCCAATCCAGAGACAATGACTTACTTTCTGTGAACCTCTAAGGCCCTTTTCACATGAGCCATAGTGGGTGGGCGGATGGGTGGGTGGGGGTGCATTTCCACAGCCCCCCCCCCCACCTCCACCCATCTCCCCGCACAGAGCATTGGGCACTGGCACCCATTGCTCCGTGCATGGGCGATGGGTGGAGGTGGGTGGAGTGCGCATGCAGGTGCATGTCTGTAGTGTTCCTAAGGATGACTACCCAGACCCCCCACAGCGTTCGCACGGGTGCCCACCCACCTGCACACACATGCTGGGTGGGGGGTGTCCATGCAAAAAGGAATTAAGTGAAACAAGCACTCAGCTGGGATGTTACTGTTTGCACCACAGAATGCCAACTTCCATGCATTGTAATGGTTAGGATATACGTGACATAAACTGCAATCATATTCAGGATCATAGATGCAGGATGGATCATGTGGTCAGTGTACTTCGCATATGGGCTCGACTCTGCATTTTCTAATCTTTGCCAAAATGATGGTAGAGTGTCTAACTCGATGGTTTGTTATTTGCCATTTCCTTTCCTAGTGTATTGGCATCTGCAATAAGAAAGATGAATTCATATAGAGCCTGGAATAGCAGGCCAAGAGTTAAAACCTTTATCTAGGCAGCCAGAATCTGTGCAGCTGGTGCCAGCTATCTGCCAATTAGGTTTAATGAGTCAACAGGAGCTACGCGGATGCCAGTATGGACAAAACTAATTGGCAGCAGGAAGTTGATTCCCCAGAGAGCAGGAGCAAGCCTTGTAACAGAACTTTGACTGATGGGAATGGTGGTGCTGCGAGTCGACAGAAGCTCCCTTTCCATGCACTGAAGAAGTAACTGACTGAAGGCCCACTACTGCTCCCTCAGCCCTTCCTAGAGATAAACGGCTGTGTCAGAGCACAAGAGAGAAAAAGCTGAGCCAAAAAAGGGCTGCTGCTGCTACTTTTCTTCCAAAAGACCTGGAGTCATGCCCTGGCATCCATATAATGTATCCTTGGGAAGAGGGGACAAAAGAACAGCTTTCTGGGTGCATTTCTTTACCTCTAGTGGAGACAGCTCATTCACAAACATATGCTTCTGACGGGCTGAGGGGAGTCCACAATTAGAATTATTTTGCCCATTCAGAAAAATAGAATTTTCTAAATTGCAATGTAGAGCAAATGCCACTAGCTATGCCACAAAAATGCCTAATGGATTGGAGAGGTCTATTATGAGTCCACTACAACTTTCTTTGAAACTGATTGAAAAATTCAATAGCACAAGTTTTACTCCCATATTTGCTATCCTGCACCGCCTGTAATGAAGCGTGAATGATTCCCTATTGGTGAAATTGGGGTGAAAATTGAAAATGGACTTATACTGCAAACTGACTAACATCCAGAAGCCTTGAAGTCAACTCCTAAGAATAAGATTACTTCAGTGTTGGTAGAAATGGGCTTGCAGTATGCATGAGTAAGTCAAAACTCAGTTTAAAATTGCAAAAAAATAATAAAGCACTAGTTTTGTGTCTGGCAGTTGTAAAATACAGGCCGCCATACAAGGTAATCATGAACTCTCTCAACCCAAGAATGGATAGCTTTTAAAATTAAAAAGCATCAAACCTATTCAGACCCACAAGGCCATCTGGTTTCAGGTATGCAGCTGCTGTCTCTTCAAATGAAATGTACAGTGACTCTTCTAATGCATTCATTCCAGGACATGCTTACATGCTGCTGCATACTCCACTTAATCGGGATGTACGTAATCAGGATGGCTGCCCTATTAGGATGTCTCCCAGAGAACCTGTTTAGTCTAATGATAGTGAATGGCAATGGCAACTGCTTAACTAGGATACTATTAGCAAAAATTTCACCTAATGGAATACATTCAGCCCATGTCAACGGGTTAATTGGTGTTTAAGTGGGAGATTTTTAAGCTCGTGTCTCTTAATAAAGAAATGGTCAAATAATGATTAAAAAGAAAAAACATAGATGAACTGTAGTGAATAATATCATTTTTAGTTTTGCAATAGTACTGGAACAGGGCAAGTTATTTACAATAAACAACTTATTTGGGAAGAACCCACCCCTTTTTCTGCTCACAAATTGTCTGTGATTTCTTCCCATTTAGTCATTATTGGAAATAATTTCTTCTAATAATTCTTTGCCTGTTGCTTAACTACCAGCAGCTCATAAGCCTTTGCTATGCTAAAACTGAGCTAGCTTGATTGGACTCACAAATCATATGATGACAGGATACAGTCCCTGGACCAGATAAGCATAACTGTTAAAATCAAGTTTCTGGTAACAATAATAAGCAAAACAAGTATCTGTGATAATACCCTAAAATATTTGCTTAGAATTCACGATTCTGTAAATATTTCCCATTAATTTCATCTGACAAAAATAGTCATGGAAACCTAACACAAGAAGGGCTCCAGCACAAATGAAGTCAATTCAAAGGGTGTGTTTACACAGACGCAGGGGGTGCTCAGTCCAGAGCAAGGAAGTCTGGGGGTGTACCCCCACGTCTGCCCACTTGCAGCTGCGCCTGGCTCCATTTTAAACAGACCTGGCAACTGCCACAGCCCATAGCCCACCGGCTGGTTGTCTGCATAGCATTGCAGACAGCCCGCAGCGCTATGGCATTGCCAGGGCAGCTCCCAGTCGAGAGTGGGGCTGCAGCGCCCGTACACTGAGCAGATGGATGGCAACCCTGCCTCTGGCTGGTGCCCCAGGATTGGCCATTTAGTGCCCCTAAATGTGAACAAAGGAGTGAGAGAATGCATGAAGTTTAGGGTGGTGATGGGATATTGTATCCAACAATAAGAGGGGGGAACTAGGAGGCAGATCATGACTCTGTGACTATGAACTGTTATTAAGGTATCCCTTTGCCTTTGCAACACCGGAGCACAGCTGGTGGAGCAGCCTGGGAGCAGGGACAGCCTGCCACTCCTCTGCTCTGCCTGCACATGTAGCGGGCTGCCTTTAAATGAATGGCCCACCCTGGGGTGAGGCAGGGCAGAGGTAGGGCAGCTGTCTGCATGAAGACACCCCAAAGAATGCTGTTGGAAAACTGTGGAATTCATCTGCGGTCAGATTATAGCCAGTCCTGTGGGCAGGAGCATATTAATGAATGGAATCTCCCTATTTGGAAGTGGTTGAGGAATTTGGTCATCATTGCCTTAAAGAGGAGAAGGGTGCAACACCAGCCCAATCCAACGGGAGGGGGAGAGGGAGGGGCTCACCGCAACAGACCTCTGATGTATCTGAAATAGCTCCTAGAGCTTGACTAGCTTCTTCCCAGCAGCATGCAACCCAGTGAGGGGCTCTGAGGCTAAGTGGGGGAACAGGAAGTGCAAGCCCCAACATGCTGGGGGACCGGTGCCACCGCTGAAGGGAGAAGGAAGGGAAACAGGCCACTGTGGCTTTGCTCTTGCCTCAGCTGCCAGTGCTGAGTGTGGACACAGAGCAGCTCACACCACTGTTAGCAATGCAGTACCAATGAGAGGAAGGAAGGGTGGGAACAAGGCAGCCAGGAACCCATACTGCAGGAGACAGCGTGGAGGGCTGCCAGTAGCCCCCCCTTAAGAAAATCTTGGTTATTCCCCGGATGGTAGTGCAGTTATTTCACTGCCTTGTGCATTATAGAAGTTGCTGGTATTTTAGTTGCAGTACAAGCAGGGCAGCCTTACCACAGGGAGATGAGGGGTGACTGCCTGGGCCCCGCTCTTTTCCCTATTTCTTGGGGTCTCACAGTGGGCCTCGTTTTCATCATGGCAGGGGGTGGGACCCTCACTCTCTTCCAACAGGGCCCCAAACACGACCACCTTAGGGCCCTATGGAGGAGGAAGGGGAAGGGTCACCGGGGCCCCTACATTTTATCTTTGCCCTGGGCCCCGCAAATTCTAAAGCCAGCCCCGAGTACAAGTAGCTTAAGCAAAAACAGGCAGTAGACAGTCTCTCTCTTTTATACCCATATAGCAGTGGAATCAGAACTGGTATATGGCAAATGGACTTTAGGACATCATACAAGATTCCCGCCCCCCCCCCCCTTAAATTTCAAAAGAAACCAATCATTTGAAATATAAATGCAATGCATTCTTATAATATTTGTGCCTTTATCGTATTTGATTACATAGCTAACACTGGCAATTTTCTATCAAGGGTGGTGGTCACGGCAATGCTCTTTGAACCCAGGGCTCCAAGAATTTTTAATCTGCCTCTGCCAGTGGGAATAATCAGGCCAGAGGCAGCAGGATGGAAGAACAGCTTACAGAATCCACTGTTTCTCCTATGTGCACATGTGGGTTGGAGTGGGCAAGGGAGGATAGGCAAATGGTCAGAATCTTCCTTTTTAAAAAAAAAATCCCTCTAGTCACCCTAAATGTGAACAAAGGAATGACACAATGCATGCAGTTTAGGGTGGTGTTGGGTATATCATATCCAAAAGTAAGAGGGAACCAGGAGGCAGAACATGACTCTGGGACTATGAATTGTTATTAAGGCAACTTTTTACCTTTGCAACAGTGCCACCCACCCCAGACAGCCTTCCTGGATCACTGTTCTGGAAATGATGAGGATAATGTAGGAGCCCGTGCCTTGCTCAGAAAGCAGTTACTTGTCACTACTGATTTAAGTATTCACTGGGTGCAAACAGATGGATGTCAGATCCACTTCTGCCCGCACCAGCCTGCTACACCCCTGGGTTGGCTGGTCCATGTAAAGCTGCCCACCAGATGTTCAAAGTGGAGCAGACACAGCCTGCTCTGGGGCAGCCCTGCCAGTGGCACTTTGGAGCATCTTGGAGCACACAACACAGAGCAGGCCAGCCAAACTCGGGGCAACAGCTGATCATGGATCTGCTGTCCATCTGTTGGGCAGAACCACAGTGCAGCTCCACACCCGGCCATCTCTTACCTTATTCAGTACTATGGAGTTGTACCAGCCGGACACCAGCCTAGCACATCAGGTGAGTATCCACTACTCTGTGGTGTGTGTGTGTATGGGAGCACTGCATGGGTAGACTGTGGCCCAGGGAAACTGCTGATCTGTCTGTTGCAGACCCAGGTGAGACTGGAAACAGATGGACATGGAGGTGCATCTCCAGAACAGCTCCGGAGGTGGCCAGGCTCCACATCCATCTAAAAGCACCACTGTTTTCATCATGTACCATTCAACCTATATGATTGGCCACTTCAGTCACATGACAATGTTTCTGTTCCCTAATTAGTGGAATAAAACTCTTATGCATAAAAATAGACTTTGCTGTCACATATTCATTATTATTATTATAAGCTTTTGTATAGCGCACCAGTGATGTACCTCTCGCTTTACAGAGAATAAAATAGACATGGTCCCTGTCCGACAGCTTACAATTTATGGCATGAACATTGGTAAAAAAACATTTCATACGCACATTCGCATTTGTATGAAGATTTGGTGGTGGGGGAAAGGAGGGCTTGTGAATTATGCTCAAGCAAATGTGTGGGCTTTCAACAGAATGAATTTTGGTTAATACACATTTCTAGTATTTCACAGGCTCTTTCGCTATTATGAAAATATAATAACTTAAAGGGTAGCAAAAGGGGTGAGAGGGAAATTGCATGGGATAAATCTGTAAAAAAGGATAAGAACACACAATCAAGGGGGGCCATTGTGGATGCATTCACGTGAGGAAATACAATAAAACCCAAAAGGTACATAAATACAGGTCTTGCAGAATGTGACTGGAAGCCACTATGAAATGAATGTACACACACTAGTTATTTCAGCTTATGAACAACTACACCTAAAATAGGTAATAAAAAAAAAAAAGGGATGTGTAAAATCTTGTGTAGATTGCTACACAAAATAATCATTCATTGTATACAACCATTTTCCTGTCTTGTATAAAAGTCCCTTCTTTTGGAGTTATGGCATTTCCTCAGTTATTACTGACATAAAACAGCAGCATTATTTTTGTATGTGTTTTTGTGTTATAGTGTGCAAAATATAGCTTCAAATGGTTATTTCTGCTGTGTATGTATAAAATTACTCACAATGTTGGTGTTATGCTACTGAAGATATCAGCTTGCTAGCAGCAAAAGCTTTATTAAACAGAAGTAAGCATGTTTGATTCTCAGCTGTAATTTACAAGAGCAAGGCTTTGAAGCCTCTATGGGATAAGTACAGTAGCTCACAATCAAACTATGCAGAACCCTAAGGATTATCCAAGCATTTGGTCTATTTTCCCTTGACATTTTCTACTCTAATGAGCTTCGTCAACACAGTAAACAAGAAATAAGCCTCTCTCTCTATACTCATTCATAAGTCTCCCAGAGCATTTCAGAACTGCACAGGTGAATGAGAGGACTTAGTGATATACCCAAACATAGTATATGGAAAGGCATGCACTGCTCCACAGCGACATAAGCTTCAAGTCTCAGTCTACAGTAGCTTGTCTCCATGTGTGTAATCTTTGTTATGTGTTGGCTGAGTCCTTCGATCCTTGGATAAGCCAGCCATAAAAATGACAAGAGTGCAATAGCGGTGTAGCCACTGCTATGGATGCAGTGCAGGGATGCGATTGGCTCAATGGCCGACTCATAAAGTCTGATTAAGTGATCTACTGTTGCTGAAGTCCTTCAGTGACCTTTCTGCTATTTCTGTGTCTAAGTCATCTGTGAAACAGCCCCAGCATGTGATGTCCTTGCTGACGCATGCACACTAACTGGGTGAGGTGGCCACTAGCTTCCTTATCCGTGTTATATATATATTTTTTTTAAAAAAACCAAACAGTTAAACACAGCAGGGGTCTTTTTATTTTTTATTAATTATTATTATTATTATTATTATTATTTAATCCACAGAGAATAAATTGAAATTTTATGATCAGAATGCTGACCTCAGTAAAAAAAAAAGAAGACAAAAGATTCAAAATTTCTTGAATGAAACATGTGGGTTGGCTTAAACCTTCTCCTAAAAAAACTTTCAGTCCATTTAGATAGTCCATATTAAACATTCCCTTTGCTTCAATTTCATGACTGCTTTCTTCTGTGCATTTAATAGAAACAGAATTCCAAACGGACAAAAACGACCTGCAAGATTAACTGAGATTTTTGTATTTCTATAGGGAAAGTTCTTTATAGAAAAGCCACAGTCACGGTCACCGTTTCTTTAGGGTCAACTTTTGTCAGCACAGTGTAGAACAAGTCCTCCATCTCCCACTGGAGCCAAGACTCTGCATTCGTGACAACATTATAACCTACTTTGCTTCATCACCGCTTGCAGAAGTATTTCCCTACTTGAATTCAAGCAGAAATAATTAAACAAAGGTTTACGTATAACTAAGTAACTTCAGTGAAGTTTTCCATAGCTGAAAGTATCAACACTCTACATTTTCCTTTGAAATGAATATACTTCTCAAATGTGTTTAATTGTGCATAGAGGTTAACATGTTTTATTTTAAAAACTGAATTGCTGTTTTCGTGAATAAGCCATTTGTGCAATCAGGAAAACTGCCAAGTAAACAGCAGTAGGTTTTCTTTTTCACTAAACACTGCCTCCTGGTGGTTAGTTTTAGGTCAGCAGTGCTGGTGTGATTTAGAATAGGGCTGGGTCAAAACTGCTGTTCCGTTTTTGCAAAACATTTTTAGAATTGCCAGCATACACACAAAATGGCCACTGGGCCAATTTGCGCATGTGCGTTGTGGCTGATCCCATGCGTACCCCTGCAAGTGTGCAGTCACACAGAAACTGCATGCACCTCCATTGCTGGCACATTGTGTCACTGGAAATTGTGTGCGTACATGTGCAGACGTGCATGCAGGTTCCTGAGTGCACCCCTTAAACACCCTGCTCCAACTTCTATGTTAAGTGGCCCCTATGAAGGAAAAGCCTCCCCACTCCAGATTTAGAGTATCATGAAACAAATTGTCAGGACCGAGTCTCAAACCAGCAGCCTGAAGATGGCAGGTGCTCAGCTCCACAGCACCATTGCAGCTGCCCCGAGCCGCTGTTGGTGGGAGGAGGCGGGGTAATACGTTTTTAAAACAAAACAAACAAACAAGGACTGGAGGGTGGCAAATGTAACCCTGACATTTAAAAAGGGATCCCGAGGCGATCCTGGAAACTACAGACCAGTAAGCTTGACGTCTGTGCCGGGCAAAAAGGTGGAAACCATCATTAAGGATAGAATTACAGGGCATGTTGACAAACATGGCTTAATGGGGATGAGTCAACACGGATTGAGTAAAGGTAAGTCATGCCTCACTAACATGTTGAAATTCTTTGAGGGTGTAAATAAGCATGTGGACAAGGGAGACCCAGTAGATATAGTGTACCTGGATTTCCAGAAAGCATTTGATAAGGTCCCTCATGAGTGCTGGGGGTCCCAAATGTGTTATGAGGCTCTAAGAGTCATGGGAATCCCCTGGTACCACTCCCAGGAAGATAGGGTAAGGGCCATCCCCAACAACTCCATTTTCCTGCCTATCAGCTGTTTGATTGGAAATAGGAGCACTCGAGCCACAGTACAAACCACAGGCTGGGATGTGCACTGAGGGTCTGCATTTTTATTTTTGTCCAGGATGACAAAATAGCTAGCACTGCTCCAGTCTGTAGTTATCCTGGTCCAGGAGGGCCCTGGGTGCAAGGACTTCATGCACTTTGAACTGGCATCTGTTGGGTCTCTGGGCCACACCCCATTTTGTTCTGCCTGACCTGGCAATGGTTCTGTGTAGGCTACTGGAATAGACTCTCTATAGACCAGTAAGCTTGATGTCTGTGCCGGGCAAAATGGTGGAAACCATCATTAAGGACAGAATTACAAGGCATGCTGACAAACATGGCTTAATGAGGAAGAGACAACACGGATTTAGTAAAGGTAAGTCATGCCTCACTAACCTGTTGGAATTCTTTGAGGGTGTAAATAAGCATGTGTACAAGGGAGACCCAGTAGATATAGTGTACCTGGATTTCCAGAAAGCATTTGATAAGGTCCCTCATGAGAGACTCTTGAGAAAATTAAAAAGTCATGGGATAGGAGGTAGTGTCTTACTATGGATCAGAAACTGGTTAAAAGATAGAAAGCAAAGGGTAGGACTAAATGGTCAGTTTTCACAATGGAGAGATGTAAAAAGTGGTGTGCCTCAGGGATCTGTATTGGGACCGGTGCTGTTTAATGTATTCATTAATGATTTAGAAAAGGGTGTTAAGAGTGAAGTGATCAAATTTGCAGATGACACCAAGTTGTTCAAGGTAGTTAAAACACAAGCAGACTGTGAGGAACTGCAACAGGATCTTACAACACTGGGTGCCTGGGCATCTAAATGGCAAATGAGATTTAATGTGGACAAGTGCAAAGTGATGCAAATAGGGAAATATAATCCAAACTATGCGTACATAATGCTGGGTACTAAGCTAGGAGTTACAACTCAGGAAAAGGATCTGGGGGTGGTTGTGGACAATACAATGAAATCCACAGCGCAGTGCGCAGCAGCAGTCAAAAAAGCAAACAAAATGTTAGGAATTATTCGGAAGGGGATAGAGATTAAAACTGAGGATGCCATAATGCCTCTATGCAAATCAGTGGTGCGACCGCACGCACCTCGAATATTGTGTGCAGTTCTGGTCGCCCCATCTCAAAAAAGACATAGCTGAACTAGAAAATGTACAGAGAAGGGCAACAAAAATGATCAAGGGCATGGAAGGGCTCCCGTATGAGGAGAGGCTTGGTAGGTTGGGACTCTTCCATTTGGAGAAGAGACGACTGAGAGGAGATACGATAGAGGTCTCTAAAATCATGAGTGGTGTGGAACTAATAAACAAGAAGCAGTTATTTACTCTCTCAGCTAGTACTAGAACTACGGGACACTCCATGAAACTCATGGGTGGCAAGTTTAAAACAAATAAAAGAAAATATTTTTTCACTCAGCGTAGAATTGGGTTGTGTAATCTACTGCCAGAGGCTGTGGTACGGGCCAGTACTATAGCTGAGTTTAAAAGAGGTTTGGACAAGTTTCGGGAAGACAGTTACATTAACAGCTATTAGCCAGACAGGATCAGAAAACATGATGGGAGCTGGGGGAAACAACAGGGAATGGATCCCCCATTGTGACCTGCTGGGTGCTTCTCCCAAGCCACCGTGATTGGCCACTGTCGGAGACAGGATGCTGGGCTAGATGGACCATTGGTCTGACCCAGGATGGAACTTCTTATGTTCTTAACAAACAAATAAATACATGGCTCAACCCAGCCCTGGCCCTACTGAAAATGAGCATAATTTTGGACTAAAATTGTGAGGGGATATTGACCCTCATAAGCTCTGCCCCCTATTGCCAGGAAATTTTCAGGGAATGCAAATAATTACTCCCATGCTGTTGACTCTCCTTATACTAGTCCTTACTATGCCTTCCAGCTTCCTGGGTGACTAACCCAGCCCCACACTTTGGACCCTTTCTCTGAGTTCACCCTACCCTGGAGAGCAGGTCCTTACACAAAGTATAGTCTCCCTGGTATATGGAGGACTCAAGACTGCTAAAGTGAGAGGGTTGGCAGTTAGAGCACAGGTGGCACTTGACTCATGCCAAAGCTAACTGACTGCAGCACAGACTGTTTCTGAAGAACTATGCCGTGGATGTGGCGGCAGTGAAGAAAGCTTTCTTCAGGGCTGCCATAGCATCTGTGAAGTGCTGTCTAGTGGAGCTTTTCCATGTGGTGAATACCTTATTATATAATGGCTGTCTCCACTTGGAGGCAGAGTCATTGGCTGCCCACTGTGATGAGTTTGCCACCTACTTTGTATACAAAGTCGCTCATATTTGGCTCAGCTTGGGTGCTGCTAGTTTGAGTACAGAATCAGAGTTTTGTGAGAGGGGTGGGAGTTTGGGGTTGAGGAAGCCCGATCTTGTCCGGTTTTCTTGGATCAGCTTCAGTTAATCTTGCCCTCCGATGCGGAGGATGTGCTTGGAGGGCTGACTAGTTGTGGTGAATCCAAGCGATTTTCTTTGCAAAACAATCACCAAACATGTCACAGCAGGTATTAGATCCAATTCCAGGCGGAGGGAGGGAGAACCAACCAATCCCCTCACCACCCGGAAAAGCTCTGCTGGACAAGATTTTGCAGAGGCTATACGGGCAGCAAAAAACTCTTTTTTTGCTGCCCTTACAGCTACAGCATAGGCACGTAAACTGGCTCTATGTTGCAATCTGTCAGCTTCAGCATGCAAACGGCGCCACCAACACTCCAACCACCACCCCTCCCGCTTCAGCAGCCTCAGGCCCTCCATAAACCATGGAGGCCTGAGGAGCTGTCGCTGCGAGAGCGGATGCCTCAGAGCCGTCTGGTTGATGGCCTCCAACAGCAAGGTATTCCATAAAGCCACGAGGTCATCAAGCGGGTCGTCACCATGACCACTACCTGCGGTAAATTTGAATTGGGAGAGAACTTTTGAAGCAGGAGAGCGAATATAGGAGCAATTAAAGTGTGGGAATGCAAACTCCCACAACAGAGAATACACCCGGGAGAAGAGTCTCCTGTGATCTTGTAAGAGAATCTGTGATTCTCTTACAGATACTTTTGACAGTGCAGGAGCAAAGCTCTATCACCTGACCCATGAGGAACTATGCAACAAATCAGGATCAATTTTCAACACAGCATATAGAGAATTAATTAGGTATGCAACTTCAATTAGCAATCTGTTAAGTTAATTGTATCCCTAATTTCCTGCACAGCAAGCTGAAAATATATTCTAAATTAGTGAATCATTATTCTGTCTTTTGATGTTTACTGTAGTGGCATTAATCGTGTATTCATGTTTCTTTGGTATTTGTGTTGTTGGTATAAAATGTAATTCCACAGTCTCCCCATTGTAGTGCAAAACTGAGTGGTATCTCTACAGTGTGGAATGTGCATCGTTACTGTTAGAAGTGACCCAGCAGTGCTGAGGGAATAGTCAGCCCTGAAATTAATTTTTCAGTAATAGCAAGCGGGCCTCTGGTAGTGACTTTTAGGTCCACTTTTAGACGACTACGGTGGGCTTGCACCTGAAAATCATGCGCCTTTGAAAAAGAACATGGGCTGGGTTTAGACGTACGGGGACGCGCATTATTGCGCTCGTGTCTTTTTTTAAAGCTGCGAATTAAAGACCTCAATCATCAACGTCTTTTACAAAAGTGCGGGATTTTCAGGCAAGAGCCGGCCACGCTTATCTAAAAGCAGCCTATGACTCAGGCCACTTTAAGACCTTCTCCCCACCCCCCTATATTCTGGCTGTGGGAGGGAATGCGCAGCCCGGATGTGTGCTGGGATCGGCCGGTCTGAAAGCCACACACACACACCCCGTGCGGCTTTGCTGGCAGAGCAGGAAATACTAGCTAAATTGCACAGGTTGATAGTAACGGGAAAGCAAAATCAAAGTAATTTCATAGCCCCCTTCTCCTGTGTGGTAGAGGTTCCATAGCCACAAAGGGAATGATATCTCAAGACTTATGTTTGCTATCTGACCGGATCTTCTTTTGGAATTTAAACAGCTGTGGAGAAAAGCCTACAAAATCACATATTTACTGTCTGGTGCTGCTGTTTTATATTTAAGTATCACAATGGAGTCACACAGGGGAAATTCTGGCAACCACTGTCCTATGAATGCAAACTTTGTATGCTGAAAATAGGATTATAGACAATTTTTTCTCAGGTTATTTCACATTAGTTTGCAAACATGGAATTATTCTTAAAATAGTATTTTAAAATCTGTCTCTTCCTGTCAAAAGATTATGCTGTAAGGCAGGATCCTGGGACCATTTCAAAATAAATTAATTAAAAAAAAACCAGTGACATGGAGAATGAGACAAATTAAAGGAAATATAATCTGGAGAAATAAGAGGATATTCCAGACAATATGGAGACCTACTGATGCACTGGAAGAATGGCCGTGTGTTTGGCAGGCAGGAATAGGGTTGGGTGGGATGAGTGTGGGATATTGGGGGAAGGGTTATATTGGATTAAGAGGATTTTTTGCTGTTTTTATATGCTGTAAGCCACCCTGAGCCTTATTTGAAAGGGTGAGATATAAATAAAATGAATAAATAAATGGAGTAAAAGAAATGTAATGCCCATCGTCATTAAAAAATAATAATAATATTATCGTGATATTTTTAAGACTAATTCTTCCCTGTTGGTGAAGGATAATGAAAAATGCCATGAGGTGATTCACCAAGGGGTTCACTAAGAGGACAAGCAGTGTTTGCATTGCTACCCTGTCCCAAGAACTTAACCAGGGAAGCATCACTTCAACGCTTTGTTTATGCTCCACATGGGCCACAGTTCTCAAACAGCTTACTCCAGAGGAGTCCCAATGGGACTCAGTGGTTTGACGATTGCAGCTAGAGCTGACACAGGTAGCTGATTTGCTGCCCGCAGGTAAGACACACATTTTTGAGTACCGCAGCAGGTACTCAATGGGCTACTCAGTTACCAACTGGGTACCGACGACCTTGAAAATCAGTAATTTCTAATCCCAATGTTTTGATTTTCTGATTACTGACTGGTATATTGGGATGGAAAACCGGAAATTGGGACCAGAAGTTTAAAAAGTGGGACCAGAAGTTGACGTTCTGGGACATCAGGTACTCAAATCGAGTCAAAATCAGGTACCTGGTATTGTCAAGTCAATTTGGGTACCAGAAATACAATGGGTATACCAGTTTTTGTGGGTACTCATTTCAGCTTTAATTACCGCCTAATAGATCAAATAGCAGAGGCAGTCCAGAATATGTACTGGTACCACTTTTCTGCTAGCAGTTGGGACGGGCTGGCCAGCTGTTGTGTCCTCAGCGGAATGGAGGTCTCAGGTTCTACTGCAAAATCCCCTCTGCAACTTTGCACTCTGGGTTATACAGACAGAGACTGGTCTAGTCTAGGAATGTCCAGTTTATTCCAAGTGTTAAATAATGGGACAATTATTAAAAGAAACACTCCATTAAAATCTAGTGGGTAGTAGAATCCCAAGCAATAAACATCCCGGTCTTATGAAAAATATCCCTTGCCAGACAAACTAGGCTACCTAAAGAGAACCATAAAATTAATGAAGTGAAAAATGGTAACTGCAAATAGATGTGGATTTTAGCAAAGCACTTGAAACTGCCTCACAAAATCATACTCTCCTAATTCAGATTAGTCTGTATATGAATAGTGTCAGGCAAAGTGAAACCTGGCTCAAAGATCATAACCTAAGGATGATAACCTATCAAGGATCATAACCTATCAAGTAGTAGGAAAGTGTCAATTGGGATGGCAAAGCATTCAGTCTTACTAAAAGTCTTCATAAGGGAAAGTAAACAATATTAAGGAAGTTTGTGGGGTAAAGCAAAACTGTGAAGAATTATGAATACAGTTGATGATAACAAAGCAATACAAGAAGTCCTGGTGAGATTAGAAGCATGGGTATAGTAATAATAAAATACAACTTCATTTGGAAAAATGTAATGTAATAAGTGTAGGTAAAAATCAGGCAAACTATAATACTAAGGAGGAGAGAAAAAAAAGTCTTGTATGTTGTACAGCTATAGGAGTGATGGGAGATGGTAATTTAGACACAAGTTTGCAATGGGAAATTGTAGCAAAAAGGCCAATGCAATTTGGGTAGATATGCACAGAACCTCCACTTCAGATAGAAGGCAGATTATGCCATAAAAGGAGTTATTGTGAATTTCCATGGAAGATTACATTCAACTCTGCAAAATATCAGAAACATTTTGGCAAAATGGAAAGATTTCAGAGAAACGCAATAAAAATTATTATGTGTTTGGAAGGACTGACTTGTTAGGAAATACTTGGAGGCTTAACACATGGGCATGCAGTGATTAAGGGGGGACTTCAAACAAACACTATAAATATGTGAAGGGGGAGATTAATTCAGATGACACTCAGATGGTTTTAAACCAGACATAATTGGATGAAATTAAAAAGGAAAGATTTAGCTTGAACCCTGGGGAATACTTTCTCATAGTAAGAACGATTAGCTGACAGAACAGTTAGGAGAACTGGGTGGGAACAGAGGAAAGCATCATTCTTTGGGACACTGAAAATTAGACTGGGAAAAATGCTAGTGAGAACAATATAACATTGGTTGGGAGAGAAAATATTATATACCTTTTCAAATTCTCACTGGTAGGAACATGAAGTGAAAAGAAGCAAATACAAAACACAGGAGTGAAAAAATTAATAAGAGACAGGAGAAAAAGGAACAATAGGAAAGGAAAAATATAAAACACTAGGAGATCTTAAAATTCAGTAAGGTGCCTTCTGAAAGCACAAGTTATAAATAATATTAAGGGCTTAATTTGGTGAGGTATTGATCTCAATGAGCTTGCAATAAGGCAGAATGGGGTCCAGGGGTCATAATATATTTCCAGTAAAATGACAGAAGTCCTGAAGGTAGATTCCAACTCTAAATAAGAACATCATACCTGTATAAAGCAGCTTAATTTCCTTTTTCAATTTGCATTGTTTAATATCCTCTGTGCATAGAATATTGACAAATCTATGACAAATGAATGAATGGGATAGAAAGGAAATGGAGACAATCTGCCTAGCTGTTTTGTATTTAAAAACAAACAACAATCTGAGCCTCACAACGACAGAATGGTATGACTGCAAAATTCTGCTGTGGGCCATGCATCTTTAGCAAAGGACAAAGAGGCAAAGCCTAGAGGTATGACAGCCCTTCTATATGATACAAGCAAAAGCAGGAGATTACATCAAACTAGATGATAAAGTGATACTTGCCCAGTTTGTCTCTCTGTCTTTCATGCTACATAATGGAAACTGTTCTCAAAATAGATTTCTAATTTCTGTACAGATTAAATGCAATAAAGCTACTTTACTTGCTGATAATTTATCTAATACCTCTTAGCCATGCCGGCACATTCACTACAATGAGTCTGACTTGAAGATATCGGCTGTCCTGCAAGAATTCAGAGAACTAGTAATAAAGCAATAACTGGTTGGATTAAATGTACGGCACTGTCATCATTCCAGACAGACATCTGTGGATTCTTATTATTTAGCTGCTTTGGCTACAATACCACATTCTCTATCCATCTAGCATTTGTGGCTCGTCTTCTTCATATCATGCATAACCTTGGTCCAGGGACCTGTGCAGCAGCAAAAATGCTATTGCATACATGCTGCAGATAGAGAAAGGGGGAATGGGAGTTAACACAAATAACCTCAATGGAAACTAGCTGAGAATTTATCCATTGTGCTAGCAATGGGAGCTCAGTCAGGGAAGATGGAGAAAAAAAAAGTCACAGGACATGGATGACACAGCACGTGACCTCAGAAAAGAACTAACTCACGGTTTTTCAGAGTTAATTTTCATGCTTGTTCCACAGAGAGAAACACACAAAATAGAACTCTGGAGTTTCCTCCCAAATTTCCTCCAGTTATTTAAGGGCTAGGATTAGGGTGGCCAGGCCACAAACACATCTCCAGAATACAGGACATCCCCTTGGTAAACACTATACCAAACATTACCACATTTAAAAGGCCGATGTTATTGCTGACATAGAAAATATTAATTCCCTTATTTTGCATGTTTAATAACATTTGTTTGTATCAGTGTTTGTATTTCTGTCCATCCTGGGCCGGGCCTTCTTCAGACGTTTTTTGTTCTTGAGGAACAAAAAATACTTTGGGGTAAGTCACCGACAGCAAATAATGTTTTTATTTTTACCAAAACCAGGCACACTCCTGGTTAAAAGACTGCCTGGAATCAGAAACACACAAAACTTTTCCCTTCCCCATTTTAATTTCCTTCAGCAATTTAGCACCTCTTTACAACTCAAACACAGAACAACCAGGAACAACAGCGGTCTCAGCCGGGGATTGTCACTTTCAAAGGCTGGCCCGTGCTCCCCCACCTCCACAGTGGCTTTCAGGTGAGAGGCGCTGTGGGGGAGAAGCAGCAGGGGCACAGCTAAAGGTGATTTCTGATGTGATGGCTCCTGCCACTTGCGCCACAGACTGCTCCAGGCAGTGGCGGGAGCCAGCACTCCAGCCGGGACTCAGTCTGGTTGCTGAACAAACATTACAGTGACCGGGCCAGGGCGGGGGGCAGGGAGATGTAAGGTTGTGTGTCTGCCCGCCCCCACCTTGCAGGGAGTGACCCCATCCCCCATCTGATGGGCGGCCATGGCGGTCAATGATGGCTACCAGGGCGTCCGGCTTCCCCTGCCACTCCAGACCACACGGTACGGTACAGTACAGTACAGCAGGCTATCAGATGTGATAGCCTACTTTACTATGGGTCTGGCAGCTGGCTCTCGATCACGGCGGAGCTTAGCCTGGGCTGTGACTTGGGGATTTCCTTGAGTCACAGCCTGGGCTAACCCCCACCATGCTCGGGAGTCAGATGCAAGTGGGTTGTGTGGGGCATGGGATCGGCCCCACAGACAAGCTGGAGCAGGTTCAGAGAGAGGGCGACAAAAAAGAAAAAGGATCTGGAAAGCAAGTCTTATGAGGAAAGATTTAAGGAACTGAGTATGTTTAACCTGGCGACGAGAAGATGAAGGGGAGACAAGATAGCAGTCTTCAAACAAACATCTAAAGGGCTGCCACCAAGAAGGTAGCACCGTGGCAAAGAACTGTTCTGCGTTACTAAAAGGGCAAGGCTAGAAATAATGGGCTCAAGTTACAGGAGGGTAGATTTTGGCTAGATATCAGAAAAAAAAGTTCTAACAGTATGAGCTATTCTGTTGCCTAGAGAGGTCATAGACTGTCCAATGCTTAAGGGTTTTTTGTTTTTGTTAGCCATCTGACAGGGATGTTGTAGCTGTAGTCATCCTGAATCCATGCAGGGGGTTCAACTAGATGACCCTGAAGGTTCCTTTCAACTCTGACATTCTGTTATCCTACAAGTGTCAGTACCAATGTCCTTTGCTGCTGCATCAAAGGGTGTTTTTAAATGAGCAAGGCTGGGGTGATGGTGGTCCATGGCAGCTGAGTGGCATGGAAAGGGATTCTAATGAGGGGCTCCCAGCTTGGCTACTACAGCAGTCACCTCGCAGTCCCCTGCCACAGACCATGGGGAAGGGAAGTGCACTGGACTGGCCTTTGAAATTGACATGCCCTGGCCGTGAGTACTGTGGAATGGAGCTCCCCAGCACTTGCAGCCAGTTCTTGTGACTTACAAAGGCCATGACCTCTACCCACAGTGCTTATGAGCAAAGGATCTGTCTGCTGGTGTGGGTGGACACCTCAGTTCATATGGGCAGAGGATGCATGGGTGCCTGTTGCCACGTACTCTTTTGGCTTGCCCGATAGGGTGCACTCCAGATTTCTCAGCAATCTGAGTGACCATGAGTTGGTGCTGCGTGGCTCATGGAAGCGTGCATTCCCTCACACCACCTTCAGACGGGCGGTCAGATGAATAGCTCCTGGGTAGCTACAAAATGTTCCTATCCTATAATCCTAATATATATAATAAAACAGCCTAGTATCCAAATATCTAATCTATATATATACAACTAATATCTATATCTATATAATATATGGACAGGGAGAGACAGACAGAGGAAGAGGAAAGGAAAACTCAGAGATAGCTACTCTCTCTCTCTCTCTGTACCTAAGGAATAAGGATTGGGTGGTAGGGAAAGGAATGGGATATATATATATATATATATATATATATATATATATATATATATATAAGAATTTCTCATTGGCTAGAGATACATCCATCAGGTCCTTCCCCTCCCAGGTCAGGAGTTCAACACTGTTTCTTACTCAGAGATGTCTGCTCCCTCCTCCCCTCTCCACATTTTCCTCCAAAAAACACCTGCCAGGCAATAACGAAATCAATAATGACTTTCATTATCATTATTGATTTTGTTATTAATTTTTGTCATTTTCGTGTTTGTTATTGATATAACAAAAATGACATGCACACCTCTAGTGTGTGTGTGTGTGTGTGTGTGTGTGTGTGTGCACGCGCGCACACACACGTGTAAATGCCTGCTTAATCTGACTTTTACCTGCTGGAAAGCTGGCATGGGTATACAGTGAGCAGCAGAACCCAGGACCCAAAACATAACCCAAAACATAACCATTGAGCTACACTGGCAGAACCAGCAGGGGATTAATAGTCAAGAAAGATGATATTATATGCATGTGCGATTAATAAATTACATTTTTCTATATTTGTTTTATTACAAAATAAGAATCCACAGTAAATACCAACAAAATCACCACACAGGAGCAAACTGTTGTAATTATATGGAAAAAATTACACCTTTTTAGCTGATCACAGAATCCAACTTTAAATCCTTCTGATGGTGAAAGTGTCCATTGCTGACAGCATCTAGAAAACACCAGACAAAAAGGCATCTGGCTCAGTTCAGCAATGGACAGGGGATAAACCCTTTAAAAAAAGAGAACTGTCCAGTATAAAACTGACACCCTAGGATTCTGGATCAAATTCTGGCCCAGTTCAGTTTTGTAAAAGAGACAGTTTTGACTCCATTGTTCAAAAATCATGGATTGGCTCTCCCCAAAGCATGAGATTTTTAGAAAATGATAAACTTGGATTCTTATTGAGCCTTTAAGGTATACTAAAGTCTATTTTAAGATTTTCTCTGCAATCCTTTGTGTTTTTGTTTACCCAGATTAGTGTGGAAACTCTTTAAAAAAGGAAAACATGGATCTCTTACGGAAAAATGTAATTCAAGAAAGGTCTCACGGCCTCCATTCGCTGCCGAGCAAAACGTTCCTTTGAGTTCCAGAGGAGCCAAACATTTTTAAGAATCCCCAAACACTAGATACTTTTCTTAGAAGGCACCCAGAGCTCACAAGGCAGTCTAGCCCAGCATCAGACAGGGGAACACCAGATTAAAGCCACACAAGAAAGGAACTGCAAGAAGAACCCTGAAAGGACCGACTCCTGAGACAGGCTTCAATCTGTAAAATGGTTTACATATATTCTCTCAAACTCGATGGGTTGCGGTTTAACAATGAAAATCTGCTATTGGTATTGGGAGACAAGTTAAAAGGAATACATAAAAGATTATCTCTACCACAAGCGTGTTTCAGGACTTTGTCCCGCAGTTACTGTTATGTGTAAGTTGCATGTTTCAGAATGTTATTTCACTATGTTTTATTTTTTCAGACTGTCAAAGGGGTATTAATGAAGTTTTGAGGGAGGGATTTCTGTGCTGGTAATTAGGTCAGCACAAATGGGCCAGGGGATACACTTTATTGAAATAGGTGAAAGTCAAAACAGCAGTCAATGTCAGGATTATAAGCAAGCAGACAAAGGGTAAAAACAGATGTGACAGCGGCCTGCTGTGGCCTGCTTTGTTATGCTGTGGTCTGGACCTCACCTGCATGTCTGTGCAGGCACTGCCAGATGTTGGCTCTGGATTGCCCCAGGACGTGTCGGTGGCTATCTGACTTTGGGAGGCTTCCCAAGTCACAGCGTGGGCTAAGTCCTGCCTGACCAGGCCAAATCAGGCCACAGCAGGTTATCATGTCTGTTCAGGCTGGCAGACATGTCCTGGGTCAGGTCCATCATGGCCAGCCATCACGGCTGTCTGTCATTGGCTTCCATAGCTGCCTGTTATGATGGGGTGTGGGCATGGTGTGGGGTCAGCTGCTCGCCTGTTGGTGGTTCTCCCCACCCTCCCCGAGCTGTGTGGCTGTCGCTTCTGTTTTTGCCGAAACAGCCTGAAATTACTCAGACAGAGGAGCTCAGCTTGACAAGAGAAAAATAAATTTTGATTACAGACAATGGCTAATGTATAGGTTCTCTCTTTAAATATTAAAGTGCTTAATTGACCATATAAAGGCAGAACTCCGAATTTTCTCAAGAACTTGAAACCTGATATTGTTATGTTACAAGAAACCCATCTTTGTGACAAAGATAAAACACAGAATTAAAGTGAACTGGGTTAGGGAATGGTTTCATTCCTGCCATACAAAGAAAAAAAGCATGGTATGTATAGGAATCAACGAACATGTCCCTTTTACAACAGAAAAGGTTTGAACCAATAAAGCAGAGAGATTTGTAATGGTCACTTGAAGAATAGAGGAGCAAGAGGTTACATTAGGAAACCTATACACTCCAAATGGAAACCCCTTTGATTTTTTGTAAGGATGTAATCCCTAAAATTGCAAAACAAGCAAGAGGGGTCCTTATTGTAAATGGAGATTTTAACTGTGCTCCTGCATTCATTGACAGATCTAGGAAAGGGAAGCTGGATCCAGGTGCTAAAACCCTAACTAGCTTATAAAAGCAATATGACCTATTAGATGTGTGGAGAGTGAAAAATCCAGATGAGAGAGATTATACCCTTTTCTCTGCCCCCACATGAATCCTACTCTAGGATAGACTTAATACTTGCTAATAAAGTATAATTTGGGTGGTGCCAGGCATTCACAATTGGTACAATTTTTATTCAGATTATACCTATGTTAAATATAGAGTAAAATTAACTGATGCACACAGCCCACTCCCAGGCATAACCTTAAATAAGCATGTTTTTCAACATATGCTAATGAAGGAACAAATAAAAGAAACTATCAAGGAATACCTTAAAGTCAATGATTAACCAGAAATCACTCCCATGTTGTTGTGGGAGGCTGCTACAGCAATGATTAGAGGCAAATACATCTCAGTATAATATCATTTGAAAAAAGTACCAAAAAATGAGTTGAAATATTTATATCTTCTACTAAACATTTTTTGGAACAACTGTGCAAAACTTCTTCTAAAAGTAAGACTTTAGTAAGATCAGTAAGACAAAAATAAGATCATCAAAATTAAGTCAGGCACCTTAAATGATATTACTATGAAAAAAACAATAAGGCTGACAAAGCCCTGGCCCAGTTTGTAACAAAACAAAATCAGAAGAACATAATACATACATTTAGAGACAATCATCATGGTAGAAGCATTACCAACAGAAGAGGAAATAGAAAAATAATTCACTAATTTCTGCAAATGCCTCTATACCTCACAAAAAACAGAAACTAGCAACATTAAAGAGTTCTTGAACAGGATACCCCTACCTTATCTAAAATAAAACCAACTAGAAAACTTCAGTAAAGAAATAACTACAGGTGAAATAAAAAAAACAAAAAACAATTAAAAGTATGGCCAAGAACAAGAATGGAAGTCCAGATGGTTTTCCTTTTGAGTTCTACGAACTGTTTGCAGAGGACTTCGCCCCTATGCACTGCAGAGCATATAACCATATGGAATCTAAAACTCTGCTTTAAATGTTTTATGATGATAAAATAGTCCTTATACATAAGGAAGGTAGAGATGAAGAGAAATGTGATATAGTCAGACCAATTTCTTCATTAAACGTTGACTTTAAAATTTTCACAAAGATGCTTGCCACCAGACTAAATAGAGAAATAAAAACTCTAACAAACCTTGACCAAGAGCGCTTTATCACGAGACAAAACTCACACCATTTGCAGCCGGGAAAAACTCTGGTGGCAAGAATCTTTGCCTCTGGTGTAGGCAAATGGTGTGCGGCTTTTGTCACGTGGGAAAACAAAGCTGTGTGGCTTTGGCCCCAATCAGGCGGGGGATGCAAGGTTTGATTTTCCAACTCTGCATCTGCATGATCAGAGCCGAGCCCGCGTGGCCTTGGTTTCCCATGTGAGAAAGCTGTACAGCATTTGCCTCCCAGAATTTTTCCTGGAGGCAAATGGTGCGCGTTATGACTCGTGAGAAAGCGATCCAAGTAGGATTTATCCAGGCAGATAAGGACTAGATAATACCAAAAGGACAATAAACATTCTTCACCATGTTAATAAAACCGTCCACCAGTACATAAGAGAAAACAGAGATATAAAAGCAATCACTTTAGGCCACAGAGAAGACAAGGTAGCATTGTATGCAGATGACATGATTGTCTAAATGGCAGATTCAATTCAATCTACAAACATATTAAAGAAGCTATTGAAATATATGGACACATAGCAGGATACAAAATTAACTACACAAAATCTTCAGCCATAGTGTTTGCAAAAAACCTGGCAGGAAGAATAAATATACACATTTCCTCATCTTTTTCAATCCTGCCGAATGAATTTAAATATCTAGGAATTAAAATGCCCAGAGATCTTAATAAGCTCTATAAAATCAACTATATACCAATGTTACAGCAAAGTATTGCAGTTTTTAAATCATGGAAGTTAATAACTGCTGGCTGGCTGGGCAGAAACAATATTGTTAAGATAGTGGCACTGCCAAAAATTCTGTATACTATGTCAGCCTTACCCATGAGTTTATTTATTTATTTATTTTATTTTAATTATTTATACCCGCCTCTCCTGCCTAGGCAGCTTGAGGCAGCTTACAAAAGTTAAAATATTTAAAAATATACATCAAATACATAAAAGAGAAGCATAGGAATAAGAAAATAAAAACCCCATCCTCCCTCACCAAACACCTGGTGGAACAGCCAGGTCTTGCACTGTCATCGAAATGAGGCAAGACCTCCACCGGAAGGGAGTTCCACAGCCTAAGTGCCACCACTGAGAACACCCTCTCCATTGTAGCTCCCTGCACCACCCAGGGGACATCAAGAAGAAGGGTGCTCCCGGCGGATTGCAGGGGTCAATTCAGGGCATGGAGATTGAGGCAGTCTTGCAGATAGGAGGGGCCCAGACCATATAGGACTTTATAAGTAAGCACCAACACTTTGAATCAAGCCTGGAAGACTATCAGCAGCCAGTGCAGAGCTTGAAGCACTGGTGTAATGTGCTCATGACGACCTGTCCCGGTAAGGAGACGGGCTGCCGCATTCTGCACCAACTGTAGTCTCTGGACTGTCACCAAAGGTAGCCCCATGTAGAGCACATTTCAATAGTCTAATCTTGAGGTGATGAAGGCATGGATGACAGTGGCCAGGTTGGAATCCGAGACATACGACTGAAGCCATCGCACCAGATGTAATTGGCGTAAAGCACTCCTCACCACAGCCTCAACCTGGAAACCCAGGCGAAGCTGTGAATCGAGTAGTACCCCCAGACTCCAAACCTGAGAGACCAGTGGGGGACGAACCCCATCAATTATGGGGGATGTCACACCCACTGCCCTCCCCACCAACATCACCTCCATCTTGTCAGGACTCAGCTTCAGATGGCTCACCCTCATCCAATCCCCCACAGCTACCAGACATTAGGTAAGCACCGAGACTGCCAGGTCTGGGTCGGATGAAAAAGAGAGGTAGAGCTGGGTGTCATCAGCGTACTGATGACACTGCACCCCATACTGTCTCACGACCTTGCAGAGTGGCTGCATGTACACGTTGAACAAGAGAGGGGACAGAATAGAGCCTATATAAGTTTCTTTAAAAGAAACTTATAGGCTACCTATAAGTTTCTTTTAAAAAATTGATACTGCTATTGTTCAGTTTATCTGGAAAAAGACCTAGGTTCTAGAGAAGATTACTCCAAAAGAAAAAAGAAGAGGGAGGAATTGCCTTACTGGACTTTAAAAGATATCATGCTGCTTCAGAGGTTAGAACAATAGCTATATGGACAAAATCCCCTGCAGAAAAATGTTGGTTAAGCATGGAACAAGATGGTTTTTTGAGGAGCGGCCGGACCACCGCCTCCTTGAGGCAGTCCAGCACCCTGCCCTCTTGCAGGGAGGTGTTGATAATCCCAGCCAACACCGACCCCAAGGTCTCCCTGGTGGCTTTCATCAGTCAGGATGGGCACAGATCTAATTAGAAAATTGTGACTCAAGTCTAGAACAGATCCAAGCGCATCCGCCGTCTGGTGGCCATCTCTAATTGAAAGTCATCCCATAAGTACAGACCAGACAGGGCATTCCTAACCTCTGACTCTGCTACTGCATTCAAAATGGGAGAGCCGAAGTTGTGCTCAATGTGAGCAATTTTATCCACAATGTACATTAAAAATATGTCACAGCAGGCTGTAGAGGAGTCCAGTTCCAGGTGGAGAGAGGCTGGACTGACCAGACCCCTCACCACCTGGAACAGTTCTGCTGGACAAAACTAAGTGGATGCTCTAAGAGCAACAAAGAACTTCTTTGCTGCTTGAACAACTATGGCATAGGCTCACAAAAATGTTCTATGTCACAATCGATCGTCTTGGGCGTGAGTATGGCACCACCATCACTCCAACTGCCTCCCTTCGCGCTTTAACCACCTCAGAACTTCTGTGAAACATGGGAACCTGTGGCAACGAAGCACTGGAAGCAGACACCTGGGAGCCACCTGATCAATGGCCTCCACCAGCCAGGTGTTCCAAAAGGCCATGGGGTCATCCATGGAGCAGTTCCCGAGGTCAACAGTCATATTGGGTAATGGTTATATAGGGTAAAAACAGATGTGACCTTGGCCCGCTGTGGCCCGCTTTGAACCACTGTAGCCCGGGACACACCTGCACATGTGCACGTGATGCTAGATGTTGGCCCAGGATTGCCCTGGGCCATGTTGGCAGCTAGCCTGGTCTGTGACCTTGGCAAATCTTTGAGGGCACAGCCTGGGCTAAGGCCCACCTGACTAGGCCACAGTGGACCAAAGCGAGCCACAGCGGGCTAGCACATCTGTTGTCTCCCAACACATGGCTGTCTCCCTGGCCACCATAGCTGCCTGTCATGGCGGAGTGTGGGGTGCTGGGAGCACTGCGCGGGTGGGGCCAGCTGCCCACACATTTGTTGTGCTCCCAGCCCTACCCACGCCGTGAGGCAGCTGGGATGGCTCCTCAGCCGCGGGCACATCAGTTCAGTGCCTTGGCCTGACCCGGGCTGTGTTGGCCACAATTTTCCACCCTGGGGCAGCCCAGGGCGTGGTCCTGCCAGCTGCACGTCTGTTTTTATTCAGAGGCTTCATTTTTCAGAGAGCAAATGCTCAGCACTCTGAAAATCGGGTCCTTTAAGTTACTTCAAGCTGGGCTCCCAAAATTAAGCCATCGAAAAACACCTACTCATTTTTTAAGATCTTGATTGAAATCCTGAACCTATTTAAGTCTTGATTCCCACTGATTTGAACAGGTAAGGCTTACACCATTTGCCACACTGCACCCTCCCTCAGAGAAGCTAGTAGGCAGCTGCAGTTCCAGCATGTTGGCCAGGCACCAAGGGCGTAGCTATAACAGGAAAAGGCGGTACCGCTGAACTGGGGCCCACAAATCAGGGGGGCTGGAAGGAAGGTATGCTCCCTGATGCAGTGGTGTCCCCTGCTGATGGGAGACTGGGCAGGGGGCACCCATTCCATCTTCTGCATCAGAGCCCATTTAATCTTAGCTACACCTCTGTCAGGCACATTCTAGATCTTACCATTTCTCGCCCCCCCCTTTTCCATTTCTCTTCTGTTTTCTCCTATTTGTGTTTTTAAAAGAGGAACCTCTTTAAAATTGAAAGTACAGATTAAAAAAATAAAATAAATCTAGAGCAGGATACCCTATCTGTTGTCCTGGAATGCAAGCAGAGGCTTTGTTCAATGCCACATGCAGTTTTCTGGCCATACGAAGTGTAAATTGTTATGGAAAATGAGTCCCCTGTAAAAGAATCCTATAGGACAACAGATAAAGAATGACGACTCCTTGTCCATATTTCATTTCATCATAGCACCTAAAAGGATAAACATTCACTTCCATTCAGAGCACACTGACAGTTCCACTCTAATGTAATTCGGAAATTTTTCAGCAAGCATTTTATTCTTTCAGCAGATGATCTTCCGCATAATCCCATATTACTGATGAGTTTAGGCGGTGATGCCAAATGGTGAATTATGCCTGACCATGAAGTCTATCTGTCTCAGTCTTTTTAATTATCTTGAGGATACTGGCACAAGTTGCAGTTTTGCCTACTTAAAAAAAAAAGGCATCTTTAAAGTATGACACCATTAATTCAAACATAAGATGAGAAACCAGAAAACTAATATTTCATTTACTCATACTTACTCATGTCGTTATGGATTCTGGAGTGATGAGTTATGAACAAAAACATTTATAGGACAGATCCTCAAATGATGTAAACAACAGGCATTACTCCAACACCAATAGGGCTATGCCAACTGACATCAGCTGAAGATCTAGCTCTGTGTCTTTAAGGTGCCCTCACTTTTCTAAAATGTAGGCTGACTATTCTGGAAGTTTTTGGGGGGACACAGCTGCCATTATACTGCTCCAACAGAATTCCACTGGCCTGAAGCAGACGAACTGTCTGGTTGAAAGTGCTCCTCAACCTCAGAATGCAGCAGTGTGAAAAAAAAATCTCTTATAAACTAAATACTACAGTAGCCTAGTGTAAATTCCCAAAGACTGTAGCAGTAAAGTGTCATCAGATGTTTTAGGGCAATGAAGACTGCAGTTCCGATTCTCCTGCTGAAAGCAGACGTTTATTGAATATTGATATCCCCTTTCTTCCTGATAACCCTATGTTTGAACAATGACTAGCAAAATGGGGTCCTGTTCTCATCCTGTTTGGCTAGCCTGCATTCACAGAGCAAAAGTTCACCTCTCGAACCCTAAGAGCGCATTCCCACGTACAGAAAAATGCTGGTATTTCTAAATGCAGGCAATTTAAAAATGTGCTTGCATTTATTCACACCAGCATTTGAGCATTCAAGCAATTTTAAAGAATGCGCCTTTCACATTCCCACAAGCCCCTCAGGTGGGGGGTGGGTGGAGAGGAGGAGGAGAGGCTGTCAGCTCTCGGCTCCCAAAGAGGGGAGAGGAGCGGAGTCGGGAAGTAGGGCGCTGTGTAACTGTCATGATATTGACTAGCCTAGTCGGTGTCATGTCAGTTACACAGTGCCCTGCTTCCTGGCTCTTGGCTCAGCTCCTCTCCCTTCTCTGGGACCCAAGAGCCGAGGAAGTGAAGTGCTGTGTAACTGACATGTAACTGACTAGCCTTGTCAATAACATGTCAGTTACACAGCACCTCGCTTGCCCGGCTCTCGGGTCATGGAGAGGGGAGCGGAGTGAAGCTGAGAGCCGGGAAGCGAGGCGCTGTGTAACTGACATGCGGACACCGACATTCTGACAGGAAGATTTATACGGGTCATTTCAAGCCTGCACTTGTAAAAGTAGGTTTTGACCGCTTGTAAATGATCTTAAAAAACAACCGCAAGGATGGTTAAAGAAGCGCATACAGTCTTTCACGCTTCAAGGAAATATGCGAGGAAAAGAAAAAAGCGCTGGTTTGCTGTATGTGGGAATGTGCTCTGATACTCAATTACTTTCATGGTGGACTGGATTTTTAAAAAGGACATTTACCTTTTTATCATAATTTGCATAAAAATCTAGTTACCGGTTTGTCTCTAACCTTCCCTTTTTAGGGAAGGTTATTGAGCCGGTGGTGGCCCGTCAGTTGCAGACGTATCTGGATCGTGTCAGTTTCCTTGATCCCTCGCAGTCTGACTTTTGACCGAGTTATGGCATGGAGACTGAACTTGTGGCTTTGGTTGATGACCTCCTGGTGGAACTAGATAAGGGTCGTATGACCCTGCTGGTACTACTGGATCTATTCAACGGCTTACAATACTGTGAATCATGAGATGTTGGTGACTCATCTGTGGGACCTGGCTGGGGTGGACGGTACCATTTTATTATTTATTTATAAGATTTATTTATGTCATTAGCTTTCTTGGCCACCCTATCCTGCCACAGCAGCTCGTGGTGGCTCACAACATGTCAAAACATAAAAAATATAATTATATAATAAATACAACAAAATAACATCATAAAACCAAGATAAAACATACTCCAGGTGGAGCTTAAACCCCCCCCCTCAATTTCCCAACCCCACACCCGTCACCTGTCTCCCTCGCCAAAAGCCCGGCGTAACAGCCAGGTCTTGCATTGTCTTCGGAAAGAGGGAAGGTCCAGGTCCAGGTGGACCTCCATTGGGGGAGAGTTCCACAGCTGTAATGCAGCCACTAAGAACACACCCCTCATAGTCACCACCCGGAAAACCCGGGGGACTTCGAGGAAGGCACCCCTGGCCAACCGCAGGGACCAATTCAGGATCCAGTGT
This sequence comes from Sphenodon punctatus, assembly GCA_003113815.1. Taxonomy (NCBI): domain Eukaryota; kingdom Metazoa; phylum Chordata; class Lepidosauria; order Sphenodontia; family Sphenodontidae; genus Sphenodon; species Sphenodon punctatus. Next base: position 3,318,239 of record QEPC01004523.1, read on the forward strand.
GTGTGTGTGTGTGTGTGTGTGTGTGACGATCCTGCAGATAGGCAGGGCCCAGACCATTTTAGGGCTTTATGGTTTCATTCTTATCTAGCAGATAGACATCAACGGGTGGTACTAGGGGACTGTACCTCGTCCCCTAGGGGCCTCCTGTGTGGGGTCCCACAGGGTTCCATTCTCTCCCCTCTCTTATTAAACGTGTACATGCAATCACTTGGGGAGGTTGTGTGTAGTTGGGGGGTTTGTTGTTACCAATATGCTGATGACATCCAACTGTACCTTTCCTTTTCAACTGACCCAGGCCCAGCAGTTTTGTTGCTGTCCCAGTGTTTGGCTTCTGTGGGGGACTGAATGAGGTCGACCCAATTGAAACTCAATCCTGACAAGACAGAGCTGATGCTGGTGGGCGGGGTCGATGGTCTGGGGAGGGGGAAACTCCCATTATTTGAGGGGAGAAGGGTCTGCCCACCATTAGTTTCTTATGTGCAGAGCTGGGGTGCTCCTGGATTCTCAGCTGCGCCTGGATATGTAGGTGTCAGCTGTGGCCACGGGTGCCTTTCCCCAATTGCATCTGGTGAAGCGGATCCACCCATATGTCTCAAGACTCCGTTCTTGCCACCGTCATCCATGCATTCGTCACCTCGAGGCTAGACTACTGTAATGTGTTCTATGTGGGGCTGCCCATAACAACAGTCCAGAAGGTGCAGCTAGTGCAGAATGCAGTGGCCCGCATGCTTACTTGGGATGGGCCGCCGGGAGTATATTACACCGGTACTCCAAGCATTGCACTGGCTGCTACAGTCTTCCAGGTCTGATCCAAGGTGCTGGTTTTGACCTTTAAAGCTCTACACGGTCTGGGCCCCACCTACATGAGGGACCACCTCACTCCCTGGGTGGCCCTGCGGTCGTCAGGGAGCGACCTCCTGGAGGTCCCACAGTATTGGTAGGTTTGGATTGACAGGCAGGCATTCTTGGTGGCCACCATTGCTGTGGAACATACTCCCAGTGGAGATCCACCTAAGCTTGGACCGTACTTGGGGTGTTTGGCCCGTTCATGAACACCCCAAATCCAAACTGTCCCCCGCTCAAACCGGCCGAACGAAGTTCGGGTTCTGAACCTGTTCGGGTGGGGGCAGGGGAGGAACTTGGTTTTCCCTCCCCCCTCCAGGCTGCGCAGGTGGAAGGGGCGCCAGGGAGCACCTCCCCTCCCCTGCCCAGCCTCATAAAAATAAAATAAAATTTAACCCCCACCCCACCCCAGGGATCACCCTACCTGGTATTGCCGGGGCTCCGGCCTCGGGTCCGGCAGTGGCAGGTCCAGTGGTGCTCCGGAGCACTTCAGGCTGCTACTAGGCCTTCCGGGTCAAACCGGAAGGCCTAGCAGTGGCCTGAAGCACTCTGGAGCGCCGTCACCACCGGACCCACGGCGGCCGCCAAACCCAGGGCCAGCACCCCAGAACCACTTATTTTTAGACAAGTCCACCCAGTGGACACATGTGGTACTACCCATTTAAAAGTGGGAGTGGGTGGGCATGCACTCCCATGACCCATGCATCTCCACCCATCTCCCCACACGGAGCAACCGGGAAAAACACAGATTTCTCTGTGCGGGGGCCTGGATGGCTGGTGGGTGGATGGGGGCACACACTGAGTGACACTCATCCACTGCCATCTAAACCCTCCCACACCCGCCAGAAGTGCATGTGTACTCCACCAAGCACACACGGACCCGCCCCCTCCCCAACGTCCATCTAAAAACGACCCTTGAAATAGGCCCCTCTGCTTCTCAGGAATAATAACTACAATATCAGAAAGCTCAAGAATAGGTAATTTCAGATGTGACGGGCCCGGAGGCCCACCATGCTGAACCACAGACCAGGATCCATTTCGGATCCCGGTCAGGAATCAGGCCAGCTGTCCTTTGGACAAGCTAGCGTGATTCTGGAGGGGGATCGGGGAGGGGATGGGGCTGCATGGCACAATGTGCGGACGCAGAGCCCCGCCCCCCATGCTCCACCGACCACCCGCTCTCTGGGAGACAGGTGGGCACAGCGGCCAATGTGGCTGCTGCGCCTGATTCCGCATTGCGGTCTGGGCCACGATCCGGGATGGGCCAACATAACAGATGTTACTTTTGGCCGATCCCGGATCGTGGTCCAGCTAACCATGATTCTGGACCTCTGGGCGGCTGGAGGTCCAGAATCGTGGTCATTGTGTTTCCTGCCAGAGGTTCACTGTGGTGAACATCTGGTGGAACTCACAACAGACGTTACGAGACAAATGGCCACCACAGGGGATTCACTGTGGTTGACCGTGGCCTCGTAACATCTGAAATTACCCAATGTGGCTGGAAGCTAATACATGCTACCAACAGATGCCTTGTTAGCACAGACTGGCAGTTCATTCAGTTTGAATAAAACTGTAAATCAAGAGACTCTGTAAGTGGGGGAGGAGTGGAATAAAATTTTAACAAAAAGCTTTTGGTTTGTTAATTCCATGATCTGTCACATCCCTCCATCTGTGAAGAATGTGTGGGTGTTGGGGGAAAAGGGAGGGAGGGTGTTAAAGGGTTTTACACTGAGATTCTAGCAAATTGTGACTGAGACTAAGCATTCTAACTAGGAATGCTTCAGAACACCTCTGCCTATGGAATCAAACCAGACAAATTTATCACCAGTAAGACAAAAATAATTCAAATAACTGGACTGAAAATGAAAATAGATTCTTATTATGATTGTAAAAGAGCATTATTTGACAATCCTTCTTAAACAAATAAAGATTCAGAAAAAACAATTTCCTGCAAATGGTCATTTGAGTAACATAAAGACCAAACAGATGTTTGAATCAGGAGATCTGAGGCAGCACAGTAGCCACAGGTGAGCAGCTAAAGCATGAAGTAACTGTAGTGTCCAAACTACCTCTTGAAAATCTACGATGAGGACAGACTACACAGAATAGGATCCTAATTTGACCCTGAAAATGATTTTTCTTTTCTTCTTTTTTTACTAGGTCCATTTACTGAATGTAAAGATTACACTTGAAACTGAACTAAAAAATACAGAGGTGTCCTTAAGAACTGTGGGGCCATGCCTGGATTGGTTCACTCACATACGTTAGTCCGACCCTTCGTAGTACAGGTCCCAGGGCAACTGAACCAGAACACTCTGGTTTAATTACAAATTTACTGGAAATATTTCACATGTAACTATGTTATTTGTGCTGTCTTGTTTGTGGTTTGAAATTAATGCAAGGAATTGTTTGGATAATATCATATAGGGCTATGTGCTTCAGCCAAAAATTTATGCCAAGGAAAGGTCACTGAAAAATAAAATTCCCTTTGGCTGAGAGTACAAGAGGTAATGTACTGCGTTGCAAAACTGTTACAACTAGCATAGCTTGCTAGATCAACAGGGCTGCTTCCAGTAGGCTAAATGCTACAAGATCTCACATGCAGGTCTACTTTTGTCATCGACACTTGTCACTGAGTGTTGAGTAGCAGCCCAGCTGGAATGAATATGGTATCAATAAAATCAGCTGGGTGCTTCAACAGTGCAAAGCTAAGCCAAGTTAACTTCTAAAGTCTACCAACTGAAAATGTATCTGAATCTAAAAAATGGCCCAAATCATTGTGTCCCCACTCATCCACAAAATAAGCAAACTTTAGAATTTCCTTCACCATCTCTTATGGCTTATGCTTCTAGGTCAAACAGTTCAGAACACCCATTGTTTGGTCCTCGAAATATTTAATTAATGGAAGTACTATGATCTTACCACTGCAGATTCTGATCAGTCAGCACAGCCTGCTTCTTCATTGGCTGCTTGGGACTATATAAAAGTCACACATGAAACAGGAAATGTCTGAGCAATGTGTAATGGCAGGCTACTTGGCTTGCGGGCTCTCTGGACCTTGCTCTTAGCTGTGAACCAGCCTTGGACCTTGCTGCCTGCCCCCTGCGTCAATCCTCTCCGACTACCTGGTTCCTGACTCAGCTCTTACTTCCCAGCTTCTGACTGCGGTTCTTGATTTGGCTTCTGACCTGACAATTCAGTGACTACAACTTTGGATTGCCCTTTGAGACAGACTCAGATTCTGACATTCTGGCTTTAACCTTGCTTTTTGATTATTGGCTGTGATCCTGACGAGTAACACAATCAATGGACCTTTACTCTCTTCTCCTTTATTTACCTCTACCTTTATTTACTTACTTTCTAAGTACTACACTAAATTACTAGGGGTGTGCACCAGGCCCCAATGTTGTTTTGGTTTTTGGTTTTGTTATTCCAAAATGTCATTTGTGTTATTGTTATTAATGCCAATATCATTTTCATTTTTGTTGTCATTATCATTTGGTTATCATTTTTTATATCAGTATCTGTATTTGTATCCATATTGGTATCGATATCGGTATCGATATCATTTTTGTTATTGGTATTTATAGTCATTATTGTTATTGATATCGTTATTGATATTGGTACCATTTCAAACAAAGATTTTATTTTTGGTATCAGTATCATTGTTGATTTCTGTGCATAACTAATATTTATCTAAATCTAAGGAAGACAGGAGAAGGGGAAAGGAAAACTATCATCTAATCAATTATCTATATAACTATTCTAATCTAATCTATATGTCTATAATATATATGTATATATATCTAATCTATACTACCTATCTCTATATAATGTACAGGGGGGGAAAGGGCAGGGAAAGGGAGAAGGTAAAATGCAGGGTATGAGGAAGGAAAGGTATTGGTGGAAATACCTAATAAAAAATGAATAACACAATGAAGGCTAGGGGAGATTTTTTATGTACAAGCACCACAGTTCTGTAAACGCAACCTGACAAGCAGAACTCTCACAGAACAGAGAGAAAAAACTTGGCCCTCCCATTATAAAGGGTTGCAGTGCCCTCTGCCAGAGGCCCCCCCCCCCGCCCCAGCGGCCGTGGTGTCCCAGCAGTAGCCGGTAAGTATNCGCAACCTGACAAGCAGAACTCTCACAGAACAGAGAGAAAAAACTTGGCCCTCCCATTATAAAGGGTTGCAGTGCCCTCTGCCAGAGGCCCCCCCCCCGCCCCAATTGGTTGTGGGAGGCAGCAGGCATTGAGCAATCACAGAGTCCGATGAGACTGCTGGGGCCTACTTGTGCTGCTCATTGGCCAGGGATAGATCCATCAGATACTGCTGAGCTGCTCGCCCCTCCCAACACAGGCACAGTTCAAGAGTTCAACCCTGTTAAGACTCCAAGATGTCTGGTCCCTCCTTCCCGCTCTACATTTTCCCTCCAAAACCCAACTGCCACAGCACTAATAATGACAATGATAATGACATTGTTGGTTTTGTTTCTTATAGTTTTTGTTATCATTTTTGGTATTGTTATCGATATCGGTATTCTCGGTGTTGTTTTTGGTATTCTCGGTTGTCGTTTTCAGTATCGTTGTTGTTATTCTCGGTTGTCGTTTTCATTATTGAAATAACAAAAATGACATGTACACCCCTATAAATTACTTTATTAATTGATAAAGCCTGTTCAACTACCTCAACGCAATTTCAAAAACATACAATAAAAAATCTTTTCATTTGAGATGTAGGCTTTGTGGGAAATATCTGTTCCAAAGGGTTCTAGCTATTAGGCTACAAGGAGAGTGAAACCGGAGAGAGAGAGAGAGAGAGAGAGAGAGAGAGAGAGAGACTTTTAAATATATGAAATCTAAAAGAGAAATATATTTTGTGGGGTTTTTTTAAATGTTGTATGTAAGCAAATGATGCCAAAATCTCATTTCACAACATTTGAAAATTCAGTCTTGGCAACCACAACCAAGAGCTCTGCCATTCTGATGACTCTAACAGTTGCTTTCCCTTTGCATGTGTTCCACAGACAAGGAAACTATGCCACTAAAACCAATAAGACTCTTCTTTCCTTCAGTGACCTTTGGCTCAGGCCCTAGATTTGAGAGATGTCATTTTTCCAAGCGTATCACTTTAGTCACCTAGACTGTAGTGAAGCAATATCTTAGTTTTAATAAAGAAGGGGAGATCAAAAAACAGACTGACTGGCAGACATTTAGACTCAATTTTTCATAAGCAACCAACCATTAATTTTTGGTGTGACAGTTTTAGGTGGACAAATTGGGACCCCTAACACTCAGTTTTTTAGAGGGTTTTTCACAGGCTTTTGCTTTACATATAGTTTTCAGAAGAACCCACCTCAGGAACACATCAGGAAACTTTGTGAATGAGAACCACAGTCCCCTCCCTGTTTCTTCACTTCTTCCAGGAGGGAAGTATTCTGATAGGTCTTTACCAGCAGCAATTTTCTCCCCTCCTGGGTTCTCTCAGCTGTGTTCTTATTTCTTCTTATTTTTCTACAGAGACATGAAATCTACTTCACAATCTAACCCTTAATGTCCACTGCCTTCTCTTCTGTACACTAGTGTGTCACTGTCATGGATGATCTCACCTTCCACCACTGTCACCTCCAAATGTTTTATTTCATGAACAAAGGATGTTAATAGAAGTGCGCTGCCATCATGACCCAATCCTGGTTCAGGAGCCCGCCACCAACATGGTCCCAAATGGGTCGGGCTGTGTAACAAACATGCTGGTGGCCAGGCTACCGGGGAGGGCAGGGAGCCGTACGAACAGGCAGCCAGTAGGCCCTGCCTCTGTGCTGCACCCAGCACTCCACCACCTGCCATGAAGGGCAGCCATGGCGGTCAATGATGACCGCCATGGTGAACCCAATGCAACCTGGGTCATGTGGGGCTAAAACACATATAATAGTCCAATGTGGCCTGCTTTGGCCCAAATGGGTGGACAGTAGCCCAGATTGTGAGCCCAGAGGTCTCCAGGATTGCAGTCTGGGCTCACCACTCACATGCCCGGGGTAAATCCTGAGTGAACATCTGGCAGCATACCAACAATTGTGCCGATGGCCTGCAGGCCTCAGCAGGTCAACAGGCCAGCATCACATTTATTAACACCCATAGTGTCAGGCATGGTACAAAATAGTTATGCACAAAGAGTCTTTGGTTATCCAAAAAATAATTGCAAGCATTCATAGTGACAGTTCACATTGCTGGGATTAATGTAATATTGATTATGTTCGTTTTATAATCTGACAGTGCAAACATATTTAGGGAGATACATTTATTTTTAAATATTTGAAATTTCATTACTTAGACTGTGTGGGGCAGATTCCAAACCCTATGGATCACATGCTCAGTCACGCATGCGTGCAGCCACACGCAAGTTGTGTGGACCTCCATTGCGGGCACATTGTGCCCTGTGGAAACTGCATGCATGTGCGTGCATGGGATCCACGGGGCTTGGGATCGGCCCCAGTGGCATTCATATTTTGGGGTTTGCTCCCGATTGTGCTCTTAGTAGGAGCAATAACGTGCTCCTACTGGGAACAATAATGTTTTGGTCTTTCATCCTAAAAGCACTCTGTCGACGTGAGCCCTGTTCACTCTGATGGGGATTATGCAGGCCGAGTGTTTTGAGGATTGTGCTGTTGGTTAATAAATGTTTCAGGAGGCTAACATTATAATAAAGAAGTGGCAGGGTGGGGAGAGGAGGGGATTGCTGCTATTGAATTTAATGGCGCCAATCAACATTTTCACTGTGGTTTTTCTGCAAGGTAAATGTGTTTTTTGTCATGCAAATTATTCTGCACTATTGCAAAAATGTGTTCATGAAAAGATTGTGAGTGCTTTTCAGAACCATAATAAGATTTCAGAAAGGATTTGTTGTTTATGTAGGAAGTGGTTTTCCTGAGCTTTGAAGCCAATGAAATGAAAAGCAATATTCAAAGAAATATCAGTTTGCCACAATCTTAGACTACATTTATTTTCATTATTAGTACTCCTCCATGAGGTGATCAATTTAGCGAGACAGTAAGAAAAGATATGCCCCCAAACAGCCTTTGTAAAAGCTTCCATCCATAACAAAAAAGAGAGAGAGAATTTTTAGATTCAACAGAGGACAGGAGAAGGCATCCCAAATCAAATGGGAAAAACAGAGACGTACCTTTAACCTGTATGCTGTCCCCAGTTCACGTTCAGAACTCATGTCACCAATGTGCATTCTGCGATATCCTAAATTAAGAACAGTAGCTTCCCTGAAGGTCAAAGTGGGCAATGAAGCTGAATATTGTGGAAAACACAAACTAAAAATATATGGGGTTTCCAAATACAATCTGATTAGAACTAGAGACTTCTTTATACTTTCCAAGCTTGTTTCAGTCTACCCAACATGATAGCTTTCATTCATGCCTACTGAATCATGAATACATCATGAATAGAAGTTGGGGAAATGAGAATCTACAAATATCTCTCTGTGTGTTTCATTTAATTAAGTAGTAGTGCTCCTAAATTTTTCATTTAATTATTTATCTTTAATGGAAAATATCTTTCCAAATTGGATTGCAGTCAGGTGACCAAAGTCCTGTGGTATACAAAGAGAACATGAACACATTTGGTTGGTGGGTCCATCAGAAGAAGGTTAAGTGAGGTACTATTGTTTGAGAGCTGAGGGGAATTATAGTTTAAGAACAATAGAGTAGCAGACAGGAGTTACCAAGTGCTTATGTCTGTATGTCCTGCAAGGAATTCAATAATGATGAGCTGAAATGACAACCTAATCAAACTTTTTAATGTAATTAATTTATTTTTATATATTTATTTCAATTTTTACCCTGTCCTTCCCCAAAAGGCTCAGAGTGGTTTACAACAACATATAAAAACAACTAAAACCTCCCCTAATTTCCCCAACCTTTTCCCTAACCCTTCCCCAACTTTTTCCCTAACCTCCCATCCAATCCCACCCAGCCCTGTCCCTGCTTGCCAAACACCTGGACAAACAAAGAGGTCTTACATCTCTTCTGGATGATTAGCAGGTTCAGGCTTAAACAGATCTCCAAGGGGAGGGAGTTCCATAATTGAGGGGCAGCCACCGAGAATGTCTCTCTACGTGCTTTTGTAGTAAAAACTTCATGAGCAGATGGCACTGGGAAGAGGCAGTCTTTCAGATACTTAGGGCCCAGGCCATTTAGAGGCTTTATAGATCAAAACCAGCTCCTTGAATTGTGCTCCGAAAGCCATTTGGCAGCCAATGCAGGTTCTGGAGCACTGACAAGTGACCTGCCCCATACGGTAGGACTGAAATGAGAATCTATTTTTTCTCATGGCAATCTAATGAGATTTTGTGCGAGAACCTCAGCCCCAGAACAAAAATCTTGTGAGATATCTTGTAAAAAAGCCAAACAAAACAACAAAAAAGAACTGCACATGTGCAAATGGCCACCATGGCCATTCTGCTTATGTGTGATCCTTTTCCAAAATGGTACAGGCAGCATCGCCACCATTTTGGAAAAGGGAAAGTGGTCTGCACATGTGCAGTAGCCATTTTTTACATGCACAGACAGGCTGCCCTTTTTCAAAATGGCAGCAACACTGCTGGCACCATTTTGAAAAAGGATTGTGCACATGCAGAATGACCCCAGCGGTTATTTTGTGCGTGGACAGTTTTGTTCTGATCTTTTTTATTTGTGTTTCTCGACAAGAATGCAATCGAGACACTGCTGGTTCTTGGCTCATTTTCTTTTTCAGAACTAGCCAGGAACTGTGATTTGAGAAACGCAAGGATCATGAAAGTAAGTTTCAGCCCTACCCATCAGAAGACAGACTGCTGCATTTTGCACCAACTGCAGTTTCCGAACAGTCACCAAGGGCCACCCCATATAGAGTGCATCTTCAGTAGTTTAGCCTGAAGTTTACAAAGGCATGAAGAATGATGGCCAAACCTGAATCTGATTTTTTAAAAAAAGGTTGCAGCCTCCTCTCCAGATAAAGTTGGTGAAAAGCACTCCTGGACACCACCATAACCTGGTAATCCAGGCACAGCAATCAAAGAACACTCCAAGGCAGTGAGGTGTGTTTAGATGCACTGGAAGTGGCCGGCCACCATAGGAATCATGACTAACACAGTCTTTTTGAAGGCACATTTGAGAAGCCTCATATCGAGGTTTCCAAAATGTGCCTTCAAAAAGACTGTGCAAACAGCGGTGGCCGGCTAATTCTGCGTGTCTAAATGCACCCCGTGGGGCTTTTCAGAAAGTGCGTTGAAGAACACGCTGCATCTGGCTGCTCATATAAAAGTGGCCTCAGTGGTCTCAGATGGAACTTTATACAGTCTTTATGCTCTCATCTCATGGATGATTTTATTTTCTCAAGTCTGGAAATGGTGATAGGAAGAAGGAAGCTTCTATAAAAATATTAGGATCTTGAAAACAAATTTGTATTTTAGTTTTAAAGTGAGAAGATTTGAGAATAGTGTGATATAAATCCAGTGTAGTGAATGCTGCTGGACCCCATCAATAACAGGGGTTCGCTCCCGGTGAGTTGTCTGCCTCAGCCTGACTATCCTCATCTTTGGGCGTCGGTGCAAGATGTGGCTCTTCTGTCAGGCATTTAGATCGGTCTGCCCCAGGAGACTTATGGAGCTGGATCAGTTCCGGAATGCTCTGGGGGAGTTTCCCCTGGACCTTGACGGTTCGGTCGATGATTTCGTAGCCTTCTGGAACACCTTGTTGGCTGAGACAGGGTGGCTTCCAGGCGTCCGCTGCCCTCCCGAGTCTCCCGCAGGTCTCCTTGGTTTACTGAGGGCCTGCGGTGTTTGAAGCAGGAGAGCAGGCATTTAGAGCGACAGTGGTGCCGGACTTGCGACCAGTATGATAGAGTGCAGCATAAGAGCAGTTTAAAGACCTATGCTGTGGCGGTGCAGGCAGCAAAGAAGCAGTTCTTTGCTGCCCTTATTGCATCTGCAAAGTCACGTCCAGTGGAGCTTTTCTGAGTGGTGAAAGGTTTGGTCAGTCCTGCCTGTCTCCGCCTGGACCTGGAGCAATCCAGTGACTGCTGTGACCAGTTTATCGAGTACTTTGTAGATAAGATCGCTCGCATCCACCACAATTTCGGTACCACAGTTATTGCAGAGGATCATCTTGGGGCTATGGATGCCCTGTCCTGTCCTGTTTTGTGGGATTAGTTTCAGATGGTGCCGCCTGCCGATGTGGAGTCCTTGTTGGGATCTGTTTGTACCACTACTTGTGAGCAAGATCCATGCCCGTTCTGGCTGGTGAAAGCTAGCCAGGAGACGTTACGACCGTTGCTGGCTGGGGTGGCTAGTGCCTCCCTTCGGGAGGGCAGGGTGCCTGATTGCCTAAAGGAGGCTGTGGTTAGACCCCTGCTCAAGAAACTATCTCTTGATGCTGATGCTCCTGCCAGTTATCGGTCGGTCTCTAACCTTCCCTTTTTAGGGAATGTTATTGAAC
>QEPC01004523.1:3329960-3348797 GCA_003113815.1 Sphenodon punctatus
TCCCGCAGGGTGCCATTCTGTCCCCCCTCTTGTTTAACATCTATATGCAGCCATTAGGGGAGATTGTGAGAGGGTTTCAGGGCATGCAGTGTCATCAGTATGCTGATGACACTCAGCTCTATCTCTCTTTTTCCATCGACCCAGGCCATGCAGTCTCCTTATTTTCCCAGTGCCTGCCAGCTGTGGGGGCTTGGATGAGGTTGAGCCATCTGCAATTGAATCCTGACAAGACGGAGGTGATGTTGATGGGCGAGGGCTTAGGGGGCCTGGGGGTGGTTGAATCTCCTCTTGTTGGGGGGGTTCGCCCTCCCATGATCTCTCAAGTGCAGAGTCTGGGTGTGCTCCTCAATTCGTGGCTCAGCCTGGAATCTCAGGTTGTGGCCGTGGTGGGGAGTGCGTTTCGGCAGTTACATCTTGTCTTTGACCGTATCTCTCAGCCTTCGACCTCAGCCTTCGACTGTCATCCATGCCTTCATCACCTTGAGGCTGGATTACTGCAACGTGCTCTACGTGGGGCTGCCCAAAAAGCTGGTCCAGAAGCTGCAGCTGGTGCAGAATGTCGTAGCCCGTCTCCTTACGGGGGCGGGTCGCAGGGAGCACATGACACCAGTGCTTCAGGCTCTGCACTGGCTGCCAATAAAGCACAGGGCCAGGTTCAAGGTGCTGGTTTTAACCTTTAAAGTCCTTCACGGCCTGGGTCCTGCTTATCTGCGGGACCGCCTCACTCCCCATGTGCCTGTGCGACCCTTGGGATCGTCTGTGGGAGCCTTTTTGGAGGTTCCCCGGGCAAGGCGGGTGGCCACCGATGTTAGATCATTTTCGGTGGCCGCCCCTGTGCTGTGGAATTCGCTCCCGGAGGAAGTTTAGTTGGCTCCCACTCTCCTGCTGTTTCGGTGTGTATGTAAGACCTGGCTGTTCCGCCAGGCTTTTGGCGAGGGGTAGGGGTGGGGGAGTGGGGGGTTTCCCCACATTGTATTGCATTTTTAAATTGTTTAAAAAAAAATTTGTACTGTGTGTTGTTTACTGCCCCAGGTTGCCCTATGGGCAGGAGGGGCAGGATATAAATTTTAAATAAATAAATAAATAAATAAATAAATGTCTATGTCCCTCAGGTCACAAGACTGGCCAACCATCATCACCTTGGTCTTGTCTGTATTCAGCTTCAACCGACTCACCCGTATCTAGCCAATGGCAGACAGGCACTAGGTAAGCACTGAGACAACAGGACCTGTGTTAGATGAAAAAGAGAGATAGAGTTCGGTGTCATCAGCATATAGTGCTGAATCGAGCATTTACAGCAAAAGCTGTTTCCATCGGAAGCAGATCATTCACCTGTGCTCGTGCTATGAGGAAACTTATCCGCTTTTTCACTATTTTCACTAGTTGCCATTCGGTAATTGCCATTGTTCAGTACTTCAGGTAATTTTTTCTAGGCAGGAGCAGTCACACACCACATAACATTCTTTACATGCTGCTTATGTTTGTTTGTGTATGATCGCAATTTCACGATGTAACTTTCATCATTTCCCATATTGGGCCGTGTTTTACTCCTTGTAAACTGTGATTTGATTGGTATATTTCAAGGGCTAGTACTTTTTTTTCTGCATTCTGATGCCAGAAACTGTTGTAAAATGCTGGAAACTGATGAAAATACCAGGAATTAACTGGTGGATACTGGAAAATGGCAGACAGTCACAGGTGTCAATCTCAACAACAGCAGAAGTGCAAATTCAATGGATAGTGTGGCAATACTGACAAACAGTTGCAAGCACTCCATACTGTGCTTGCAACTGTTGCATAGGTATTTCCCAACAGTATGGAAACAGTCATAAAAACTTAAGAACATAAGTAGTGCCATGCTGGGTCAGACCAATGGTCCATCAAGCCCAACATCCTGTCTCTGACAGTGGCTAATCTCTCTCTCTTGGGAGAAGTACCCAACAGGTCACAATGGGCAATCCATTCCCTGTTGTTCCAGCCCCCAAGAGTAAGAGGTTACGTCCCCAAGACCTATTAGGCTAATAGCCATTAATGGACCTATCCTCCAAGAACTTATCCAATCCCTTTTAAAAACTAGCTACACTACTGGCTGTGACCACTTCCTCTGGCAGTAGGTTTCACAAGTTAATTGTGCACTGAGTGAAAAAATACTTTCTCTTATTTGTTTTAAATCTGCTACCAGTTAATTTCATGGAGTGGCCCCTTGTTCTAGTACTCTTAGAGAGAGTAAATAACCACTTCCTATTTACGTATTCCACACCACTCATGGTTTTATAAACTTCTATCATATCCTCTCTCATTCGTCTCTGAAGAGCCCTAACCTATCAAGTCTCTCCTCATAAGGGAGTAGTTCCATACCCTTGATTATTCTTCTTGCTCATCTCTGTACCTTTTCTAGTTCTACTATGTCTTTTTTGAGACACAGGGTGATTTCAGACGTTATGAGTCTGAAATTCACCCCGCCTGAACCACAGTCAAACATGGGCCGCATTTGACTGTGGTGAACGTCTGTTGTCTCGCCACCAGATGTGCACCACAGTCAAACACGGCCTGTGTTTGCATTCATGCTTCTGGACCTCCAGACGTGAGGAGGTCAAGAAGTGTGGTGAAAAGCCACCATGGCCATGGTGAACGGAAAGTAACTTCTGTTTACTTACCATTCACCGCGGTCAATGGATTCCATCCCTGTCCGTGGTTGCGGCGTCGGGAGGAGGAGGGCCTCCGGGGAATGCAGGGGGTGTGGCCGTGCTGCGCTGTGCAGCCCCACCCCCTCCGGGTGTGTGTGTGCCGCTTTAGACGTGACGGGCGGACGCTTTCACCATGGGCCGTGGTTTGGCGGTCCCCACGGCCGGGGGCAATGGGGCACACATCTGCTGGCCTGCACCTTCACCCCCGGCCATGGTCCGAACCACCCCTCGCCCCGTGTTGAAAGCGGCCACCCATCATGTCTGAAATCACCCATAGTCCCAAAATAGTCTTTGAGACATAGTTGTTCTCTCCTCAGCATACTGATAGCACTTCACTCCAAATCTCCATACAGTCTCGCCCAGGCCAGGGTCCCAGATACACATTGAACAGGAGTGGGGACAAGATGGAACCCTGAGGGACACCATAATAACCTCCCAAGAAGATGATGAGTTACCACCCATCACCACACTGAATTCTCCCAGGTAAGATTGAGCAAAACCACTCAAGAGCAGTCCCCCAAACCTCTGCCGGGTCCTGCAGTCATGTCAACAACACCCCATTATAAACTGTATCAAAGGCCTCCAAAAGATCTAACAAAATTAACAGGTTACAATTACCCCAGTCAATTTCCAGGCAGAGCTTGTCAACCAAGGCCACAAGTGCAGTCTCAGTGCCATACCCATGACAAAATCTTGACTGACATGGGTCCAGGGAATCCAATAGCATCAAATGTGCCTGAAGCTGTGAGGAGACCACCCGTTTAATAACCTTCCATAAAAAGGGGAGACTAGATACAGAATAATAGCTAGCAGGGGAGTCAATCAAGCGATGGGGTGAAGCAACACAAGCTGCAAGAGTCCAATCCTTGGGTAGCCCCATGGCATGAAAGCATGGCCACCAAACTGTGAGGCCAGCACAGGGAGCGAGGCAGATGGTCGTGGGAAAGCCGGGGGGCCAGCCACTGCCGGGGCTGCCAGTACAACTCAGAAGGGCCACAGTAATGGCCACAAAAGTGAGTGCCTGGCTCTGCCCCACCACCCTCTTTCAGCCTGACCGAGATCCTGCACATGACAGGTGAGAGTGCCTGCCACTCTAGGCCCCATAGCAGTGGTCCCCATGTGGCATGGCAAGCACAGCTCAGGCACCCAAGTTGCCCCGGTTGGGGTAAGTCTACTTTATGATGCGTCCTTGGAATTTTTCTGAGAACACGCCACATAGCAGCCAGCTGCTCCCCTCGCCCTGGGGTGGGGGGAACATCTGGTGGGCGCTGGCCAAATGATGCACTGCATCAGGTGGCCTGGCTGCCCAGAGTGGGGGTAAAGCTACCCAAGGCATGGTAGCCTCCCCACTCTGTCTCATATGGCTTCACCCATGGTTTCCTGAGCAGGAGTCAGATTACTGAAATTTTAAGCCCATTAGGCACCCTGCCATTCCAATGGCTGCAATGTCTCCCGGCTATCTTTCATCAGATTAGACAGGCATGGATCTAATTCAAAACTGGTTGCCCACACCATCCCAAGCACTCCTGCATCAGTGGGTGAGTAACTGAAACTGATCCAAGAAAATTAGACAGGGCTCAGTCTCCCCAATCCCCAATTCTGACTCTGCATCTAAATTAGCAGTTCCCAAGTCAAGCCAAATACAAGCGACTTTATCTGCAAAGAAGGTGGCAAACCCATCACAGCAGGCAGCCAATGACTCTAACTCCAGGTGAAGACAGCTAGGATTTAATAGGTTATTCACCACCTGGAAGAGCTCTGCTGGATGGCACTTTGCAGTTGCTACGGCAGTGGTGAAGAAAAACTTCCACAGCCATGGCATAGTCCTTCAAAAATGATCTATACGACAGTTGGTTGGCATTGGTGCAAGTTGAGCCCCACCTCTGCTCTAAACGTCTATTCTTCTGCTTTAGCAGCCTCAGTACTCCATATATCAGGGAGACCTGTGCTGCTTGAGTGGAGGAAGCAGACGCTTGGGTGCCACTGTGTCAGTATAGCATACCACAAGTTAACCAGGCCACTGGGAGGGAGGCTGTCAAGGTCAGCGGGTAAATCCCTCAGAGAGTTCTGGGATCCTATTGGATCCATCAGTCTCCGAGGCGGACCATACAAGAGGGCAGGGATATGGACCCTCAGAAACGAATGGTCTGACCATGACAGTGCCGAAATGACACCCCCAATGAATTGGAACCCCTTTTTCCAGGCCAGTGTAGAACATTAGATCCAATGTGTGTCCAGACTCGTGTCGGACCAGATTTTATCTGGGATAGACCCATGGTTGTCATGGTGACCATGAAATCCTACTCTTCCTTTAAAAGCCTGGCCTCAGCATGTATGTTGAAATCACCCAAGACAATAAATCTGAGTGCTCTCAATACCACCTCCGAGTCTAGGGTTGAAACTTGATTCTCAGTTTCTTTTGTTTCTCAATGAGAGAAACAAAAATGAGATGAGAATCAGCTGGAACATAAGAAACACAAGAAATCTTGATAATCAAACTACCCAGTGCTGATGGGGGAAGGGACAGAGGGAGGAAAGAGGAAGCCACACTGTTCCCTGCCCAGCTTTACCTTGTCTGGGGCTGGCAGCTGTCTCAATGGGGAAAGCTTTCCAATCATACATTTTCAGGAATGGGAGGGTGAAGAGCAGGAGGGAGGGTGCAGACTCAGCTGATATCTTAGTATTCTACTGGCTAGCAGGAGTCCGCAGCCAATAGAATGCTGAAAAGCTGTGCTGAGGCCGCCTCTTCCCTTCAGCTCTCCCCTGTCCCACCTGGAAGTCTTTTCCAGATGGAAGTGGGAAAAGCAGGATGGAGGGGGCAGATCTTGAGCATTCTATCAGCTAGCAGGAGTCTGGACTTCCTATAGAATGTTGAAAAGATATGTTTTATGGTACCTGCCCATTTATCTATCTGTCAACCTATCTGTCATAGATTGTCTACCCAGCATAATTAGACCATTAGAGAATCATAGAACTGTAGAGTTGGAAAGCGCCTATTCCAGCCTCCTCTAAAGGGGTATATCCTATACCTAGCACATCACAGACAGATACATGTCCAGCCAGTGTTTTAAAACCTCCAGTGAAGGATATTACACAGCTTCTCTTGGCAGTGACATCGTAGTAATATCTGGCAATCATGTGTCATAATTCTAGTCATGGTAAGTGAGACCAGTTTAGATGCCCTTTCTCCTCCTTCCACACAGGATCACATTCATGTGATGCACAGCTATTCATTTCTGCAGTTTACAACTAGACAGTGCATGCAGTGAGAAAACATGCAGAATGCAGCATAAAAGAATAATGAGACTTCCAACCCAGTTGTGGCACAACATATTAGGCACTCTGTCTTGACAGTATAGAAGTATTCTTGACAATTACATCTTTTCTGTAAAACAACTATGAAGAAAATTCTTATTACCTGGTTCTTCACTTCCAACACAAGTATATTACAGGGCAGGGCAGGGCAGGGTTTCCTTGGATATCTGCTCTCCTTTCCTTGAGGGATTGCTCAAGATTCTGACAGTGGGGCTGAAGCTGTAAACATTCATATGGTACCAATGAAAGAGATCATACCACTCCTATCATTCCTTTTAAATACGGACCTACCAAGAGGTATACTGGCCTGCCCAAGAATTCTAAACGTTCTGTTATTGTTATTATTTATTATTATTAACAAACATTTATATAGCGCCAGCAGTGTACCTGGCACTTTACAAAGTAATAAAATAGACACGGTCCCTGCCCCTAGGGCTTACAATCTGAGAGACAGGAGCTGGGGGAGAGACTTAGGAAGGGGAACAGAGGGAGAGACAAGGGGTCTAACATTCATGAAGATGCGAGGTCTCAAGTGCACGTACTTGGCTTGGTTACGATGAGAATGACAGCAGGCAGGTCCATGTTGCAAGGATAAGGGTAAACCGATCGTAGGTATAGGAATAGTGGCTCAGCAGGATAAAGAGTCAGACAGAGCAGAGCGAAAGAGGTGAGTTTTAAGGAGAGATTTGAAGGTATGAAGGGAGGGGGCAAGGCGGATGTGGACAGGGAGGGAGTTCCAGGCATGGGGGGCAGCAAGTGAGAAGGGACGAAGGCGCTTAGGGGAGCAGGGAAGGCGTGGAAGGGTGAGAGAAGGGACAGAGGAGGAGCGAAGTGCACGGGCTGGAGTATGGAGGGCGATAAGTGCAGAGAGGTAGGGGGGAGCAAGGTTGTGAAGAGCTTTATAGGTGAAGACTAGGAGCTTGTGCAGGATTCGTTCAGGAAGGGGAAGCCAGTGAAGCGAAGAGAGGAGGGGCTGCACATGGTCGAAGCGACTGGCGAGGTAGATGACCCTGGCAGCAGAGTTTTGGACAGAGATGAGGGGAGAAAGGTGAGACCGGGGAAGGCCAGTGAGAAGGAGGTTACAGTAATCGAGGCGAGAGATGACCAGAGCATGAACAAGAGTTTTGGCAGACGAGACAGAGAGAAAAGGGCGAATCTTAGCAATGTTATGGAGGGAGAAGCGACAGGATTTAGCAACAGAGTCAATGTAGGGTTTAAAAGAAAGGGCTGAGTCAAAGATGAAGCCTAGGCTACGGGCTTGGGGGACAGGCAGGATGGTGACTCCATCAATAGTTATTGACAGTGAGGAAGGAGAGGAAGGATGAGGGGGGAAGATAAGGAGTTCAGTTTTAGCCATGTTGAGTTTGAGTTGACGTTGAGACATCCAGGTAGAGATGTCAGAGAGACAGTTGATGAGACGAGCTTGAACAGAGGGAGAGAGAGAGGGAGTAGAGAGATAGAGTTGAGTGTCATCAGCATAGAGGTGGTATTGGAAGCCATGGGAGGCAATGAGTTTGCCTAAGGATGAGGTATAGATCGAGAAGAGGAGAGGGCCAAGAACAGAGCCTTGAGGAACACCAACTGAGAGGGGGAAGGAGGAGGAGGCGGAGTTGGAGAGAGACACATTAAAGGAGCGGTCAGAGAGGTAGGAGGAGAACCAGTTATGGACAGAGCCACAAAAGCCAAGGGAGTGAAGGGAATCCAGCAAGAGTGAGTGGTCAACAGTATCGAAGGCAGCAGAGAGATCAAGGAGGACAAGAATGGAATAGAGACGTTTAGATTTAGCCACCAGAAGATCGTTGGTGATCTTAGCGAGAGCAGTTTCAGTAGAATGAAGGGGGCGGAAGCCAGATTGGAGGGGGTCAAGGGAGGAGTTGGAGGATAGGAAGTCAAGGCAGCGGGAGTAGACAACACGTTCAAGCAGCTTGGAAGCAAAAGGAAGGAGTGAGACAGGACGATAGCTAGAAGGGTCAGAGGGGTCAAGAGTGGACTTTTTGAGAATAGGAGAGACTGTGGCATGTTTGAAGGCAGAAGGGAAAGAGCCAGTAGAGAGGGAGAGGTTGATGATGTGCAGGAAGGAAGGGGCGACAGTGGGAGTAATGGAGGTGAGGAGGCGGGAAGGAATGGGATCAAGGGGGCAAGTGGAAGGGTTGGAGGAGGAGAGCAGAGAGGAGATTTCCTTAAGGGAGGCAGGGGAGAAGGAGGACATGAGAGAAGGAGGGGGAGGAGGGAGAGGGGTGGGAGTGGGAAGAGAGGAGTGGGAAGCGATGTCGAGGCGGATCTTGTCTATCTTGGAGGTGAAGAAGGAGGCAAGATCCTGAGCAGAAAGGGAAGAAGGAGGGGGAGGACAGGGAGGCTTGAGGAGGGAGTCAAAGGTAGAGAACAGGCGGCGAGGGTCCCGAGATCTGCACAGTTTTGACTGAACAAATAACAGTGTTACCAGTTAGCTGAATTCTGATGTTTCTATGTTGATGTTGGAGTTGGTGAATTTATTTTTTATTTGCTTTTTCTTGTTTTTATTCCACCCTTCCCTTAAGACTCGAAATGGATTAAAGTATAAAAAGATATATTCAAAAATAGACACACAAAACCAAATAAGGTTCCCTAACCCCCTAATATATTTAAAATACCCCAATAAAACCAAGTAAAATCCCTCAACCCACAGTTCCCCATGCCCCTGCATGCAAACTGGCTTGCCAAACTGAAAGGTCTTACATTGCCTCTGGAAGATGAACTGACTTGGGTTTAGATGAACCTCCAAAGGAAGGGCGTTCCCTAACTGAGGTGGTCTTTCAGTATGTGGGGCCCAGGCTGTTTAGAGATTTCTAGGTCAAAACCAGCACCTTGAATTGCACCTGGAAAGCTACTGGTAGATATTGCAGGCTGGAGCATTGGTGTAATATGCTCCTCGTAGCCACTCGACAGCTGACCACTGCATTCTGCACCAACTGCAGCTTCCAAACAGGACTGGAAACTGAATTTTAAAATAGGGGTCCGAAGCCCCAAAATCTGGATGGAATTAAACAAAAAATTGGTACAGGAAAGTGGACTTCAGATCCATTGTGAGGCAGGATTTCTTGGAACACACTGCTGTTTACAAAAATCCATAATTTTAGGTGTTCACTATATATACAGATTTACAAGTTTGCTTGGTCTACACCAAAAATTTGGCCTTTATTGTCAAGAGTACATGGTTGTTGTTTTTATGCTGGGCTCAGGGAACTGGTAGTCCAGGTTCATGCTGTATATTATACGCAGGCATTTTTCTCTGTTGTTACTCCCACTATGTCTCACCCATTTTGGTGTTACAGACCAACCACTTGCTAGTTACCTTGAATAAATGTATTGTGTCAGCAAATTTTGCTATAACAATTTAAAAAGAGATAAAAAGTAAAAATTTATATAATAATATAAGAATTCCGCATTAGGCTTAGAAGAATGATGACGCTTCTGTGATTCGAAATGATTGAAACCTCAGTGGTAAGAGGGTGGTGAGAACAAATCCCTTACAATAACAGAACTTGTCAATGCTGTATATATGAAGTAGACTCTATTTCACACGTAATTTTTGATTGCCCTCTATATAATGATCTTAGAGTGACGTGGATTGACCCTATTTTTGAGAATGACATGCTATCCACCATGATGAAGACGCAGAAGTTATGCACAGTAACTGATATATCATTAATTAAGATAATCACTCTTTTTCTTATGAAGATTTTGGGTATTTTCAGACGTTACGAGATCACGCTCAACCACAGTGAATCCCCACATGGTGATTGTGATCCCGTAATGTCTGTTGGGGGAAACAGAAGTTCCCCCCCTCCAGATGTTCACCCCCATGAATCACGGGGGGGAAATCACATTCAACACGCAAACGGATGTCCTGGCTGGACCATCTCCATTTGCGTGTTGAATGTGATTCCCCCCCACCCACCCCCGTGATCAAGGGGACCGTAACATCTGGCCCCCTACCACAGCCTGGAATCAGCGGCGGGATTCCGGGCCGTGGTCAATGCGGGCAGGCAGCCTAGGGAGCGTGGGGGGGGCAGGGCCATGCGGCCGAACGTTGTGCCGCATGCCCCCCCCCCCCCCGGCAGGGAATCATTAGGGTGTTTCCGTGGTGGGGCGAATTGAGCCCCGTCACGTCTGAAAATACCCAGAGAAAAGAATTAAGGAAGTTTACAACAGATGACATATGGGGTAAGATGACAGATAGCTCTTTCTGAAGATGAAAATATACCATTAAACTCTGGTTACTTATACTAGTGATCATAAGGGTAGTGGTAAGGGCACTTGAGGTTAGCTGTCAGTCCTTTATTTTGTCTCTCGGTTACAAGTTTCTGGAAGATAGGTCCATTAGCAGCTATTAGCCAGACAGGATCAGGGAACATGACGGGAGCTAAGGGAAAAACAACAGGGAATGAAGCCCCCATTGTGACCCATTGGGTGCTTCTCCCAAGCCACCGTGATTGGCTACTGTCGGAGACAGGATGCTGGGCTTGATGGACCATTGGTCTGACCCAGTATGGCACTTTTTATGTTCTTAAGATGTAATCCTGATTGTGTAGAAGTCAATGGCTGTTTTTAGATGGACCCGCCTGGGGAGCAGGTCTGTGTGCACCACCGTGCACTTCCAGTGAGTGGGGGGTTTAGACAGTGGAGGATGAGTGTGTGGTTGGTGTGCGCCCGCACCCATCTATTCATGCCTCCACATGAAACAATGGGGAAAAACCCGGGTTGCTCCGTATGAGGGCATGGATGGGTTGCAGGAGTGTGCCTCCACCCACGCTGTCTTCAGATGGGCTCCCGAGTCTGTGGGGGATGGGGGACCTGCGGGGCTTGTCCTGTCTAAAAATAGCCAGCATCCCAATTGCTATCAGTGTAACAGGGTAGGGCCTTGTAGGCATAATAAATATTTGCCGACTCTAGCCCCCAAGACCCAGGTTCTCATGGGAATTAGCGTCACTGTGTCTTTTATTTACAATATATCCCTCTACCACATATTATCTGTCTCTTGCATACAGTCCATCGTTAGGCAACAACCCTCTGGCTTCCTCACTCAAAGTCTGTACCTTTGTGATAACAGGGCATCCCACCCAAGCCATGCTGGCCAGGCACCTTTATTCCTGTAACCAGATCACACCCAGATCCGGCCCTCACCTCAGGGTTGCTTTGTCTCTGCACCAGAGCTTCCACTCTGCTCCCGCTTCCCTTGGAGTCTCTCTTGACTGAGCTCAGTCTCTTTAGGCCCTGGGATGTCCCCACTCCCCAAAGCTGTCCCCACTCAGATCCTTAGTTCTTTAGCTTAGAAGCCTAAACTGTGCCCCTTAAAGGGCCAGCATCTAGCAAGGCATTCTGCCCTGCTACAGTCAGGATTGCATTCGCAGATGGATGCTGCGGAGGTTTGTTCCACTGAAGGCAATTGGGCTCTTTGTGTGTGTGTTCTTACATACGTGCTTTCATGCTGCGCTAACCACCTCAAAAGCAGTCATAGAAGATTACTACTGGTGTGGAAGGTAATTAACAGGGAACTGTTAATTACCCGTTCTCTTAATACCAGAAACAAGGTACACTTGGAGAAATTAACAGGTAGCAGGTTTAAAGCAAACAACACATGGGTAACTAATCTTTGGGATTCATTGCCATTGGATGTTTTTAAGGCTAATAGTATGACTTCAAAAAACAATCAGATAAATTCACAGGGAATATGATCATCAATCCCTATTAGTCATGCTGTTTGGGCAACAAATCCTCTGACTGATGGAAGCTGGGAGTGAGTGACAGGGAGTGGTTCATTGCTCTGTATGTGCCCTGTTGTCATATACTTTCTCTGGAGCATCTGGTGCTGCTCCCTGTCAGAGATGGGATACTTGGCTAGATAGGCCAGTAGTCTGACCCACTATGGCAGTTTTTATGTTCTTGCCTACACCTATGCCTGTTGCGTTATTACTTGGTCAGCTTACTATCCATTTTGTCTCTGTTTCTCCATGTGTTTGGTGGCTTATGACATTTCCAAATCAGTTTAGTTCATTTCTATCAGTGAGCTTGTCAGATTTCCAGTCTAGTTTGTTTAATCACAGAGAACCAAGCTGTCTTGGCTGTTTTGCAGAAGAGTGTTTTGCTCTGCTTAGAAATGTTCTAATCTGTTTAAGTCCCATGTTATAATGAAGATTATGTAAAATTTGCCCTGAACATGACAGCCAGTGAGCTGTGTCCTGTGAAATGTCATTTGTCTCTTTGAGAAGATAGTTGCTGCCTTGGCATTGAGAAACAGTGATTGTTTTTTGCTCCGAAGCAGACATCTTGCTGTTTTTTTAAAGAAAGAAAAAAGAAAAAAAAAAACGCACAAAATTACCTTGGCTTGACAAGGTGCAGCCTGAAGTAATTATACTTGAAAATATTGTAAATCGAGGCTTTAGGGAAAAAATACACTTGCATTGGAGAAATCCTGTTTGAAGTCTGGGAATCTTACCAAGAAAAAAGCATATGTGTCCTTATAGATCAATATCTTTTGACCTTTTAAGCGTTGTTTTATACGATTTATACCACATATAATGCATACTATTACGCAACATATTAATACATCTATTAATGCATAGGTTATTGGCTATAAAGTTCACAGTAGAGTATCGTGAGTAGATGACAGAAATTAACACCTGACCTGAAATCACAAAATCCCTTCGGAAATGTTCAGTGCCCTCTCACACGATAGAGGTAAAAAGTGAATTATGGTCTCCCTACCCTTCGAAAAATTCCAGCAGCCTTCACTACACTGGATTTATATCACACGATTCTCAAATTTTCTCACTTTAAAACTAAAATACAAATTTGTTTTCAAGATCCTAATATTTTTATAAGAAGCTTCCTTCTTCCTACCACCATTTCCAGACTTGAGAAAATAAAATCATCCATGAGATGAGCGCATAAAGACTATATAAATGTCCATCTGAGACCACTGAGGCCGCTTTTATACGAGCGGCCAGATGTAGCGCGTTCTTCAACGCACTTCCTGAAAAGCCCCAGAGGGTGCATTTAGACACACGGGAAGTAGCCGGTCACCGCTGCTTGCGCAGTTTTTTGAAGACACATTTTGGAAACCCCGATATCGAGGCTTCTCAAACGTGCCTTCAAAAAGTCGTGATTCCTATGGTGGCCGGCTACTTCCGGTGCATCTAAACGCACCTCACGGGGCTTTTTAGGAAGCGCGTTGAAGAACGTGCTGCATCTAGCTGTTCGTATAAGAGCGGTCTGAAAAAGCTATATCAGGAATTTTCATCAATGACATTCAGCTGTTTAAAACTTATATAAAAGTCCAATACTATACTTGGAATCTTTATGGTCAAATAATTTTTAGAACTGGCCATTTATACAAATCAAAATTTTGAAATTGAAATTTCAAAATCAAAATTTCAACCAAGTTCTAGTAATTTTAAATGATTTCCAGAACTCATATGAAAAAAATCATGAAAAAGATACAAGTTTCTTTTTTTAAAAAAAGAAGTAAATATTTTAGTTAAATCAGCAAAATTGTTGTAGATTAATAGATGCATCACACCCAACAACATAGCTGGTCTCAGATAGGGCTGAAATGAAAAAAGGTTTTACTCTCGCGAAAAACTTGCAAGAATCAAGAATCAGGGTCGAGATCTCACAGACATCTTGACCCTGATTCAGATGGGAAGGTGGAAATCAGGATGGAGGGGGCAAATCTTGAGCATTCTATTGGCTAGCAGGTGTCTGAGCTCCCAAAGAATGCTGAAAGGCTGTGCTGAGCCCTCCTCTTCGTTCCTGCTCTGAGGAACCCAGATGGGAGGGGAGAGAGCTGAAGGGAAGAGGTGTGCTCAGCACAGCTTTTCAGAATGATAGGTTATCAGCTGAGTCTGCCCCCTCCCTCCTGCTCTCCCCCCTCCCATTCCTGAAAATTTGCAATTGGGAAGCTTTCCCCATCAAGACAGCTGCCAGACGAAGACAATGTAAGAGAGCTGGGCAGGGAAAAGCATGACTTCCTCCTCCCTCCCTCCATTCCTCTTCTACATCAGCACTGGGTAGTTTGATTCTCAAGATTTCTTGTGTATCTCAGGGAGAATCCAGCCGATTCTTGCCTCGTTCTTGTTTGCAAGAATGAGATGAGAATTATGATTCTTCTTGAGAAACCTGAGTCAATTTTCCGGTGAACCAGGGGGTTATTAATATCTTGGGCCAAATACTGAAAAGGGAGGGTTGGTGCAGCATGCACAAAGAGTCTGTGCAATTGCACATATAAGTGTGGATGTTTAAGTACATCAGAAACTCTCATCTCTCTCAAAAATGCTCTCATCCACATTTCTAAACATAGTTAAAAAAATTAAGTATGAGAAATTTGTGGTATTTCCATTTTGGCTGAAAGGCCTGTGAGATATGGTGGTTTTCACTGAATAGTCACATTGAGACCTTAGGTTTATTAATTCAAAAACAAAACACTAAATGAGAGAATCTAACAGTGCATCCAGATGAGACAAGCTGTAGAGGCTACAATGCTTTAGGTAGCCATACCCCACCCTGGTTGCTCCGCAACACATCCTCGGAAAATTCTGAGGACACGTCATGGAGCAACTTTTGTGATGGGGTGTACTTGCCCCACCATAAGTGGTGCAATGCTGCAGGCCTGTGAAAAACAGGTGTTGGCGCCTGCCATGTGTGGCCACATCACAACTGGGGGCAGGCTCTCAGGCTGGCCAGGGAAGGAGGTGGGGCAGGGACAGACACCTTCTCATGTGGGTGGTGCCTTGGCCCATCCCAGGCACTCCTGCAGTTCCATCAGGGGCCTACCCCCCGCAGCTTCCCCACAACCATTTTGCTGGCTCCCTGCACATGCCCCACAGTGTGGTAGTAGTGACTGCTTGGGAGGCTGCAGCCTAAGTGTCTCTAGACCAAAAGAATTGCCCTCTGCTGCCATTGCAGTGGTAGAGCCATTGTCGCGCCCTCACCCTCCAAAGAGAGGAGGGCAGGACAAGGCAGGGGGCTGGGGGGTTGCAGCTTCCTCGGGAGCTGGCCGTGGAGGATGGGGGGATGGAGGGCATGGGTGGACCCACAGTCCCTCAGGTGTCCCAAGGGGGGGATGAATCCCTCCCGCTAGAAAGACCCCGCAGTATCTGTGGTGGATTGGGGGTTGGGTGCAAGTGAGAGCCCCTACTATTGCCTGGGCCGGTGCAGGGCAAGGACAGGAACAATTAGGTCGGCAGGCAGTGGCTGGGGGAGGAGTGGGGGGCCAATACCAGCCCCAGCACATCTTGGAGGGGTGGACCCCCGGCAGGGTCGGCCAAGTGGATCAGCCCACGTCGGGGGTGCACCCCCCCTGACCCTCTTGGTGGCAAGTATGCCAGTTTATCCTCGCCTATTGGGGAACATTTGCTGCCTGCCACAAGGGAGAAAATATGGAGAGGCGAGTATGTCGACCTCTTTGCTTTGTTATTTAGCGATCCAATAGTGGATCAAGGGGAAGAGGAAGATAAGGACAGGGAGAAATACAAGCAACCCAAAGCTGACCGGAATTGGGCCAATTGGACGGCAGCTTACGCGATCTACCATGGAGTGCTGCTGGAAATGTTCCCTGATAAGGGAGCAATCCTTTTGAAATATGGGGAAATTATCCGCAGGGCCTATGAGACCGTGCCCCCCCTCACCTGGTTAAGATATGATGAGGCATTCCGGCATCGGGCAGCTTTCACACCAGGTCTCCGGTGGGACACTCATGCACATGACCTTTGGTTAAATTACATGAGCAATGCGGGTGGTGCACCAAAGGCGGATAGCAGCCACAGCTTGGCAAGAGGGGGGGGGGTGGCCCCGATAAATGACCTGGCAAAGGCTTGGGGTAGGCAGGCTGCGCAGGGAGCACGGGACAGTGCTGGGAATTTGATCGCTTCAGGAAATGTACCCGCCCGGCGTGCAGGTTTCGGCATACCTGTGCCTCCTGTGGGGGATTTCATGCCGCGTTTGCCTGCTGCAGGCACAAGCTGGAGAATAAGACAAAGGTCCCTGGGGGACAAGGGTCCGGGGGCACGGGGGCTCTGAAAAAAGGCCCCATCGCCAATTAAAGTGGAGAGACTGTGGATCGCCCTGCGTATACATCCCAACTAGCAGGAAGTTCAGTACGTAGTGCAGGGTTTTAGGGAAGGGTTCAGAATACCGGCGGCTGACGTGCAGCTGGGCAGGATGGCTCCCAACTTGAAGTCAGTCTTAGGTAGGGAAGAAATTGTTGCCAGCAAGATCGCTAAGGAAGTTGCCGAGGGGCGGGTGGCCGGTCCATTTGGAAACCCCCCATTGCCTGACATGATCTTCTCCTCGTTGGGTGTGGTGCCAAAAAAGGGCAAGGGACAGTATCGCCTAATCCACCATTTGTCTTACCTACGGGGGTGGTCGGTCAATGATAGGATCCCAAGGGAACTGGCGTTGGTGCATTATGCAACTTTTGACAAGGCGGTTGCATTGATTAGGTGATTTGGCAGGGGAGCTTTGCTTGCAACGTGTGATGCCAAATTGGCGTTTCGCTTGTTGCCTGTGCACCCGGATAGTTTTCCCCTTCTGGGTTTCCATTTTCATGGGGGGGGGTACTACTCCGACAAGACCATGCCCGTGGGATGCTTGATCTCATGCTTGAGGTTCGAGTGTTTCAGCTCCCTGGTCGAATGGGTCGTGCGCCGCATTGCAAAAGGGGGAGCCATCACGAAATATCTCAATGACTTCCTCTTCGTTGGGCTAGCGGGGTCTCAACAATGTGCCAGCCTGGTGGAGGCCTTTATGAGTGTCGCCAGGCACCTGGGCATTCCTTTGCGGTCGAGAAGACCGAGGGGCCGAATACAACTTTGACATACCTAGGCATTGAGTTGGACACAGTAGCGGGCGTGTCCCGGCTGCCGTTGGACAAAGTGAAGACACTGATTCGCAAGTTGGAGGAGTGTAGGGGAGTAGCCAAGATCACGGTTAAGCAGCTGCAGTCGTTGGTGGGCAGTGTTGAACTTTGCATGTAGGGTGATAGCACCAGGCAGAACATTTATGTCCCAGCTGTATGGCAAATTGGGGGGCAATCCGTTGCCGCATTACCACATTAGGGTTACACAGGACATGAAATTGGACTTAGGGGTTTGGAGCAAATTCCTACTTGGGCACAATGGGGTGAGTGTGTGGAGAGAGGAGCTCCTTTTGGCAACAGATCTTGAGGTCCACTCAGACGCATTGGGTGCGCACGGGTTTGGGTTGTATTTTAATGGCAGGTGGTGAGCAGGCAGGTGGCCGCAGGAATGGCGGGTGGAAGACATAACGAGGGACCTCACCTTCTTGGAGTTATTCCCAATAGTAGTAGCAGTGCACCTCTAGTCCCAACAGTGGACAGACAAGGCGATACTGTTTTGGTGTGACAACCAGGCAGTAGTGCACGTAGTTAACACACTGTCGGCACACTCATGACGGGTAATGACGTTGGTGAGGGCATTGCTCCTCGTTTGTCTGCAGCACAACATCCTATTCCACGCCAAGCACGTCTCGGGACTCGAGAATGAGATTGCTGATGCTCTTTCTCGGTTCCAGATGGAGCGTTTCCGCGTGCTGGCACCTCATGCCTACCTGTATCATGCCGCAATGGCTGTAGAGTCTAGGGATGGGTGAACACAGTTCGGAAGTTCGGAGTTTGGACCAAACTCGAATAGTTCGGTCGACCGAACCGAACGTTCGAACCGAACTCGAATTCAGAAGTTCGGAGTTCAGACCGAACTCGAATAGTTTGGTCAACCAAACCAAACGTTCAAACCGAACTCGAATTCGAACGTTCAGTTCGGATGCATTCGGTGAGTTCGGAATTGAATTTCCATTGGTTTCAATAGAAAACACATTATCGGCTGTAACTTCTTTGTTTGTTAAGCTATGTGGCTGACATTTGGAGTGCCTCTACCTCCAATAGAACTCATTATGTGCACCTAATCTCAAAACAATTGGATAAAGGAATTCGATTTTAGAAGCAGTTGAATTATTGTATTTTGCAATATTCTACATATACATTCTTTGCTGTAACTTATTTGTCTCATATCTAATGTGGGTGAAACTTGTTCAGTTTATACCTCTTCCCATATTAACTATCTTTGCAAAATTTCAGAAGGATTGGAAAAAAGTCTTGGTGGTATAAGCAATTAACATATAAATGTATGTCTGACTATAACATCTTTGTAGTCCAACCAGTGTACATGAAATTTGTCAGGACTATATATTTCACTTTCATTATTATCTCTGCCAAATATGATATTATAAAGATATTATAAAGGGTCACAATTTTATATGCCTGTACAATATATGTAGAGAAGGGGCCTATGCCT
The DNA here is from genome assembly GCA_003113815.1 of Sphenodon punctatus. Classification (NCBI taxonomy): domain Eukaryota; kingdom Metazoa; phylum Chordata; class Lepidosauria; order Sphenodontia; family Sphenodontidae; genus Sphenodon; species Sphenodon punctatus. Next base: position 3,348,310 of record QEPC01004523.1, read on the forward strand.
GGGATTCTCTTATGTCACTATGGTATAAGATCGGTTTGTGATGCAAATTGGCCAACAGAAATGTCAACCAAATATCCTCATTCTGTGCTGAGACCATCACAACATATCTCCCCCACTTGTTTCTGAGAAGTCAGAAGCATCTGTTTAGGAAAGAGTCAATAGAAATTCTCTTATGTCCTCTGTCTCAGTGCTGTAGGATGTGATTGATAGTTGGTCAGCCTGGATGTGTTTAAACTATGTCTCCTGACTTCTGGGATGCTATCTCAGAAGTCCCAGTTATGTTGCTTATGCCCACCACAGGGCCGCCCCCTATGCCCACCTCGAAGCCACTACCAATTGGTCCTGTAAAGCTAGAAGCTTGCAGTAATGTGTTTGGCCATTGAATGTGTCTGTCAGTCTTTGGGGTTGCTCCACATCCTTCCTCCTACAGTCTCTCTCCCCCTGCCATGCAGGGTGCCTGCCTCTGACTGGCACTGAATATGCTGATA
>QEPC01004523.1:3348937-3359573 GCA_003113815.1 Sphenodon punctatus
TGATACATTCCTGTCAAATATCCTGTAAACAGAATGGAATATCAAAATGTAACAGCTGGAAATGTATTTTCAGGTTAATGTCTTATACCCTTGGGACCCTTTATCCACTCTTTCCTAAAATTGGCAGAAATATTAAGCATATGGAGGGATGTAATATGCACAAGTTTCATGAATATTGGATGCAAGATAAAGATGTTGTAGCCATGAATGTGTATGGAGCTTTTCTTAAAATCACAACATTCAATTGCTTCTGAAATCGGTTTCCTTTATCCAATCGTTCGAATTTTGGTACATATAGTGCCCTCCATTGGGGGTACAATCTACCTAAATTTCATCAAAAAATAATAAGAAACAAAAATGTTATAGCCAGAAATATGTTTTTTAGTTTTTTCCTTTTATTTCAAAAACCAAATGTCATTTTCAGTTCCCGATTGCACTGAACTAAAGACTGAACTGATCCCGACCGAACTGAATACTGAATCTGAACTCAACATTCGACCCGAACCACTGAACAGTCAAACATCCGAACCGATGAACCGAATGCAGGCGAACGGAACGGACGAAACGAACGCAGCCGAACCGAACGGCCGAACCCGAACCACGATCTGTTCACCCATCCCTAGTGGAGCCTTGGATCTTAGAGCTCTACACAACAGTACAGGCTTCGCTGGCACCTCGCACAAGAACAGCATATGCCGGTGCCTTTCAGGCATTTCAACATTTCCGGGCACATCACGAATGGAGCCTGGGTTTCCCCATCCCTGAAGCACAAGTTTTACAGTTTGCCATGGCCCTTAGGGGGGAGGGATTAGCAGCAAGAACAATTTCTAGGAAGCTGGCAGCAATAGGTTTTATGAGCCAGTTGACGGGCCACCCAACACCAGTAAGGGGTTTCTTTGCCCATAAAATAATCAAGGCATGGTCCCAGGAGCAGCCACCTGTTGGTGATTCGAGGCTTCCCATTACGCCACAACTGTTAGGCAGAATCGTTAGTTTGTTGTCGTTTGTGTGTTACAATGAGTTTGAAACAAATTTGTTTGCGGCACTGTTTAAAGTTGCATTTTTGGGGGGCTTTTAAGGTTAGTGAGTTGGTAGTTGAATCAGCTAGGGATAAGTCGGCCAGAGCTGTGGGAAGGCAGGACGTTACACTCGGGGGCCAACAGCTAACTATCAGCTTAAGGAGATCAAAAACGGACCAGAGGGGATATGGGTGCATTGTTAAGTTGGCTAGATCAGGGAATGGAGCTATCTGTCCAGTCTTAGCGGTCCAGATTTACAGCGAAATCCGCCCGAAGGTGGCGGGCCTCTTCTTTTGTCATAAAGGTTGGGCACCAGTTACAAGGTTCCAATCTGTCACCGTCCTCCGGGCAGTACTCACCCGGATTGGCCTGCCATCCAGGAAGTATGGATCCCATTCATTTAGGATTGGGGCAGCCTCCTTTGCAGCTCAGATGGGCATGAACGCCAGGGATATACAGAGGATTGGGCGGTGGCGGTCTAGGGCTTACCGCACATATGTGCGAGGGGACCCAGACGGTGGTACACAGTGATCTAATTTGTGTTTCTTTGACAGATCCTGTCCTGGGTCACAGATCTATTATCTGGATTATGGGGCATAGCCTGGTGCGTTGGGCAGCAAAGGTGGCGAGGAGCAGCAGCCTAGAAACCCAGCTGGGTCTGTCAGAATTGGCAACTATTAAATGGCTTGGGCAAAGCGGGATGAGATGGCAACAGCCCATCCCGAGCCTAGCATTGCGCATAAAAGGGGGTAGGGCAGACATAATGGTGGTTCATCTAGGGGAGAACGATTTACCGGGGCTAAAAGGGGTACAATTAATTAGGGACATGAAGCGGGATTTCTGGGTAGTGAAGGAAATGTTTCAAAGCTGTAGGGTGATTTGGACCGAATTAGTAGAAAGGGTTGGTTGGGGGGATAGGGTACCAGCTAAGAAGGTGGATAAAACCAGAAAGACAGTTAATAGGGAAATTGGGAAATGGTGGAGGGGAATTGGAGGGGGCACAATTAGGCATGGGGCAATTTCACACAGACATTTAGAATTATTTAGGGGGGATGGTGTTCACCTTTCACAGGCCGGTAATGTTTTGTATTTGCAAGCCCTACGTGATAGATTGTTAGAAGTTATGAGATAGGTGTGGGGGTCGGATCCACACTTTAAGCCGTGCGGCTCCTGGTGGCGGGGGTCCAGTATCAGTTGGGAATTAGAATAAGTTGTTTGTAGGAGGCATCTCCTTAAGAGATGGGGGAGCCATGCTTAACGCATTGCAGGGTATGGCAGGCGAGGCGCTGGTTCCCCGGGGTAAGGGTGACCTGGCACGGTGGTAGGGCATAATATGGCCCCCACTTGATGCCTTACTCAAGTTCTGAAGGACTACGTCCCCTTTGGCCGCGCCCCCAGTGCTGGACGAAGGGGAGGCCTTAATTTTGTGAGGATGTTATCGAGGTTATAGCGAGACCTCCTCTGTTTGTTAATGAGTTTGAGTTATGGTTGATACTGGACCCGAATTGCAATAGGTGATGTCACCCCCTCATCTAATTCTAATTGTTGTAACTGAATTAATAAAGGGTGCGGACATGTTTCAATCCAAGTAGTGTGTCCTGTCTCCTTTCTGGGGGTGCGCCGACAATAGTTTGCATTTCTGTGAAATTAAATTGCAAGAGATGGCCACAACTCTGTATCACTTTATTATAAATGCACATGTCACTGAAATTCCTCCTGGATTTTAGAATCAAAACAATAATGGAATGGGGTGTTGAAGTTCTATGATACTGTCAGTGCAGTGACTGGATGATATAACCATCTAGTAAAAGATTGAGTGGTAGGGCTTGAGTCTCTATTCCATCTGAAACGTAGGCCCTTTTCCTACAAGACGCCCCCACCCATCTCCATGCAGTTTTGCTGCTTGAGATGGGTGGAGGCACCCATGTGAAAGCCGTGGGGGGATAGATGGGGATGCGTGCGTGCTTCCACGCTCCACCCACCTCCACCCATCTACACCCATCATCAACACATGGAGCAATGGGCTCCAATGCCCGATGCTCTGTGGGTGGAGATGGGTGGAGGTGGGTAGAGATGGGTGTGCGCTCATGGGAACGGGCGCATACCCACCTCCACCCACTGTGGTTGCACACTCATCCCCACATCCACCATGGTCCGTTTAAAAACGGCCATAGCTTGGAGGAGAAAGACAGCAAGTTGCATCCTTTGAGGAAAAAGAGAAAGAAGACACACTCCATGATAGTGAAAAAGTGGAAAAGAAGAAGAAAAAACTAAAAACTAGTGACATAGTCCTGCTAATTACAGCACATATCCATGACACCTCTGGAAAAGTAATTGTTTTCAGGTTATTGCTAGACATAATTTGTTGCGAAATCACTGTGTACAGTATTGAGTGTTATTTGGAGGCAAACACAGTGGCTTGTTTGGTTTGACACCACAAAACAGATAAAACTGTGAAACATTTAAATGCAAAACTGCCATTTATAGCAGGTGACCAAACACTAGCATGTGCATCAACTGTGCAGTATTCGTGTCTGAGCAATTCTGGCCACATTTTCAGGACAACAGCCTTCTCTTTTGGGAATAACTGGCACCTGCAAAATGTGAACTATGGGCCCAGATTTCTGTATGCAAGCCTTCTAGCTTCCTGGGGCTCAGGCCACTCAGTTAAAGACACAAGGAATCTGATTTTTCAGCTACAATTCATTTTTTTTTAGGAGTAAAATGTATAGGCATATTTTTTTCCTGGATCAATTTCCACTTGCTAAACTGGAAAGGAAGCCTTAATCTTACTTAAAATTTACCTTTATTATTTATTATTTATATATATAGCACAACAGTGTACCCAGCACAGTACAATCAATAGTTATAGACAGGTCCCTACCCCAAGGGGCTTACAATTTAAGGCCCTTTTTACATGGGACGCTCCTCTGCATGAACACCCATTGTCCACACAGGGGAGCATCCTGTGTAAATGTGGGGGTGCATGGGTGTGTGCTCCCTTGACTCACACATCCCCACGCATGCCCACCCCACCCCCCACATACGGAGCAACCAGCGACATGGGAATGCATGGGGGATTGGTGTACACCTGTGTGCACCTCCCCCTCCCCCACACGACCGCTCCCTCTGCCACGGTTCATGGACCGCTCCCTCTGCCACGGCCCATTTAAAAAGGGCCTAAGAGAGACAAGGGAGTGGGAGACAAGAGAGAGGTGAACATAGGGAGAGACAAGTATACATTCATGAGGTTGAGAAGTTGTAGGTGCACGTACTTATGTGCGTAAACAATTGGCAGATTATGTAGCAGGCATACATTCATCAAGGAACTTTCCATTTTATTCACTTACATCCACTCAGTCTGCAATACCAAGAAATTCTGAACTCAATAACTGACTATAAGAACATAAGAAATACCATACTGGGTCAGACCAAGCCCATGGTCCATCTAGTCCAGCATCCTGTCTCCGACAGTGGCCAATCACGGTAGCTTGGGAGAAGCACCCAACAATGTGGGATCCATTCCCTGTTGTTTTCCCCCAGCTCCCGTCATGTTCCCTGATCCTGTCTGGCTAATAGCTGCTAATGGACCCATCTTCGAGAAACTTGTCCAAACCTCTTTTAAACTCAGCTATAGTACTGGCCCTTACCACAGCCTCTGGCAGTAGATTCCACAACCCAATTATACGCTGAGTGAAAAAATATTTTCTTTTATTTGTTTTAAACTTGCCACCCATGAGTTTCATGGAGTCTCCCCTAGTTCTAGTACTAGCTGAGAGGGTAAATAACTGCTCCTTGTTTATTAGTTCCACACCACTCATGATTTTATAGACCTCTATCATATTTCTTCCCAGTCAACTCTTCTCTAAACTGACTATTATTAAAGAAAGGAAGACATAAATTGTTGCCTGTTGCAACTTAAAAATTCCAGAATGCTGGTTCAAGTGACACCACCTGCCAATAACCCTAACTGACCGAATACAGGATCCAAAGATAAAAGGGGTACATAGAAGTCAAGTCATCTCTCTTTCCTCTCATAGCTCTTAGGTTGGCAACAGGCATAAGGAAAAAAAGTCAGAGAAGTGTCTTTGCCAGTGCTGTGCTTCAGATGGAATAGAGAATCAAGCCCTATCACTTAGAGCTGAAACGCGTACTAAATCTAGTACCATGGATAATACCTACTTTTTAAGGGTCCATATTGTGTACCTGGGCACTGATTGGGTACGCAAATACCCCCATAAACGGGTCCTTCAGGGACCAATTTTTTGATTTACCGATTCCCAATCAGTATATCACGTTGGAAAACAAAAGAAGTGGCATGAGATTTTTTTTTAAAGTGACTGGAAGTTGTTTTCTGGGACCGGAATTTACCTTTCCAAGTTTCAGTTAGCACCAGATGCAGAGGCACCATGTATCAGTTAAAATAGTACCACACCACAACTAGTGTCTACACCACACCATGTGCTATGGCCCTGGCCAATAAGAAGTCATCACTAGATCGAAGGAGGAGGATCAGGAAGCTCCAAGAAATTAATCTTCCCCAATATGAGGGGAAGGCAGTCAGTCCATCCTTGGCTTGCCAACTACATGGTTCTCCAGCTCTGGCTTTCTTCTACTCCCACATCTTGCGCCAGCTCGTGAGTACCCAATTCAGCTTCTGCTCCTGCATCTTGTTCCAGCTCCTGAGTTCCTGCTCAGCCTTTGCTCCTCTGTCTTGGTCCTGGATTCCTGCACCATGCATCTGGTTCCTCTACCCACTCCAACCCTTGGCCCACAGGATTCTACCACCACTGGCCCCAGTGCACCACCCATTACCTTAGACTGCCTCCTGGAATTTGACTTGGATTCGCAAACTGACCAAGAACTCAGACTTCCTTCTCTGCTCTGGTGAGTGCCTGCACAGAACCGGAGCTGTGCCTGGCCATGCTCCTGACACCCATATGCCATTCTGAAGATCTTAATTACACAAAGGAGGGTAAAGGGATTGCACAGAGGGAAATGAAGGATGTAACACAGAAGATTCCAAACTGTGGGTTGGGACATCAGGTGAGCTTACAATTTGATTGATATTTTATATATTTACACTGGCCCTTTTTACAAAAGACGGTACCACTCATGCCCATACAGCAGATCTGTGTGGGCATGAGTGGTACCAAAACTTGTTTTGAGCCCCTTTGATGATCGGGGGATGCCAAAACCAGTTTTAAAAAATGCGCATTATTTAAATGCACATTTACAAAGCCACATTAAAAGTGTCTCGTCTAAAAGTGCCCTAAGGATTTATTACTAACATCCACTAACTTTCCTCACCGGTGTTTATTGCTCTTCCACTTCCAAGTTGTCCAGTAACTTCAATGGACTTTGGCTTAAGTCCTGTGTGAATGTAGGAAGACTATGGTCGATACAAAAATTGAACCCACAACTTCTTAGTGGCTTAAGCAGAGACCATCACTTCCATTTCTTCACTCTGTTTTGCTACTGTTAGGAAATGTGTTTTATATATGGCATTTGGTTTGCAGGATTAGCAAAACCTTAAAAGTATGTCTGGAAACTAAACATGAAGACAGACATTAAAATATAATTCCTATGTTGGATTTGTCAGCTCTCAACATTCCCTTAAATCATCTTCAACTTGCAGCTTGGTTCACGTACTTAACATAAATCATTGTTGGTCCCATCACCATTTGGGATGTGCAACAATGAGCTTAGGGACCAGTAAATGGTGCCACACAAGTAAAATTTGGACTTAATTTTTGATTACACTATGCACCCCAAGGAACGTGTAGACTTGGATCTTGAACCTAAGATGTTGCATAAGGACAATTTATCATTCAGATGGTTCAATTGCCTCACCAGTTTTAAAATGGACATTTAATAAAAGTTAGTATTAAGTGTTTATCACCGATATATAAATCTGACTAATTTTGCTCTCCATGCTATGGTGAATTACTCATTAGAGTCAAGTGCAACTGCCAGTGTTGCCATATGTTGTTGTTTTATGCAGGCCTCTCAATATTTGTTGCTTACTTTAAGTCCCAGCTCATGGAGTCACATGATTTTGAGAGGGTTTTTTCTTTTCTTTTCCTTTTTTTTTAACCTGGAAAAAGGTTTCTGTACCTCAAAGTGACAGAGACAAGATTGAAGGTATAATCTGGGTACAGCCTAAAGGCTCAGGCTCCAGAAGGCAAGTAAAAAGAACTTAAAAGCTATTGTTTAAAATGTCATGATTTTAACATAATCTCATGATTTTCATTCTGATGTGGGATTTTTGAATGCCTGGGATTGGCAATCCTGGATCACCTGAAAAAGATGATAAAGATTTGACAACCAGGTGCTTACTTTCCTGATTTTAACTTTGTATAGTTAAAAATTAAAATCATTACCAAGATAAATGCTAGACGAAAACTCAAAAGGCTTTCCTTCTTAATTTAGAGCAAAAATGAGAACTATACCTATATGATTTTTAAAAATGACTTGGGAATGAAAAGAAACATAATTAGTACTGTGGTTCGTGTCCAGTGGGTCTGTGAAATCACTGCAGTGGTTCAAAATGGCAAATTTGCTCTGTGTGGGCTTTGACATTGCTCTTTCAGCTGACAAACATAATCTCATAGGGTGCCTAAGCCTCTCCAGACAGATCTTACAAGCTTTCCTCCTTTGTAAATATCCCGCCTCAGGTTTCATGACCTAGGTACAGTGACTACTTCAGGGCATCCAGCACATGGCATCAGACATCTTGATGACACCAAACCTTGCACACTGTCGTTTAATGACCTCTTGTATTATTTTTGGCTGTTGACTTTCTAAACCCATCAAAGCAGATTACAGCCACTTATAGTGTTCATGTCTTCTGAGTCCTCTGCTCAGCTTAAATCAGCAAGGAAATCACCTTATCTGCCAGATATTCACCTTTCCCTGCCACTCCTTGCCCCAAAAGGTAGTTCAATTCTTCTTGTGGCTAAGGGAAAATCAGTCTTTTAACTTAATCTTCTAAAGCATCAACACATCCAGTTCTTCATTTCATAGGCCCTTTTTACATGAGACGCACTCACGCATGCAAATGCAAGTCAGCTGCATGGACATACATGGGTGCCTCCTGTATGAATGCAGCAGCGTGTGGGTGGGCGTGCGTGTGTGCCCCCGTGACCCACCCATCATCACCCACCTCAACCCATTGCCCACACATGGAGCAATTGACCACAACGGTGGCTGCTCCGTGTGTGGAAGTGGTTGGAGATTTGTGTGCATCCGTGTATGCGCCGCCCCCCTACCGGCATGCACATCGATTCCCCCCTCCCCCGCAGCTGCAGCCCATTTGAAAAGGGCCATGGAAGGTCAGATTGTGCCACCTTTGTTACCATTAACAAATATCTTACTTTGCAAGCAGTTCATTGGCTTTACTGGGAATACTCAAAGAGTAATATAGTCATTTTCATGACTAAAGGTGGCATAATATTGACCATAAACTATTGATATTTTAAGTTCTTCCTTAAAATTAAGTTTGGAATGCAGGGATACTATTCATCACACCAGACTGCCAAACAAAAGTACAATATATAGGGGTTGTTTGTTTGTTTGTTTTTAAATGAACCACTAGAAATGGTGAGATAACTTCAGCTCTGGGATTAAGTTCTCACAACTCATATTGGTGGTAGTTTTTTCTGTTTATTTTAGGGATGAATGTGGTCCAGAGAGTTCTTCTGTGTTTCTTTTAGCTATTCGTTGCAAAATAAGGTGGAAGCTATATGTATATATCACCACCCCTAATATGAAAGATTGGAAGTAAAAAAGTATTAATGGGGTCAATTTAACAATCATACAAACACTTTGTTACTGTCACCAATACCATTTCAGTGTACATGTTCAGTGTTAAATAGGATGGCTATTAAAACCAAGTTTTCTTTCATAAATTATCTTGGACGCAGCTGTGCTATAAAGAAATAATCTCTATCTGGCAATTAATCCTGAGAGACGAGGAGACACTAAGGCTAAACAAAACATGAGCTTCTTTAAGCAGCACTTGCTGTTGGATGTTCCTGGGTTAACAAAAAGTTTAACATGAGCAGTACTACATGCTTACTTGTTTTGTTTGCTCCCCGCAGAAAGATGACATACTGCATTTATGCAGGAGAATTTACTGCCGCTTGACTAAAATAGATAGTCCACATTTATGCTTTGAGTTTATGTCATTATCCCAGGAACGGTGTGGGAGTTTAAACCCATAATCTCTGCATACACAGAGAATGGATGAGGACTGTACTGAATAACTGTAATGGCTCCAGAAATTCAGTTCACAGCACTCAGCTCATTTTACAATGAATTCAAAATCCGGGTCCTACAAAGCAAAAGGAGAGGAAAATAATTCTGGTAACCAAGCACACAGTGTGTGTATTTAATGTAACTAACACAGCGTGCCGTTTAGCCACTCCAGTGCCTTGTAATACAATTAAGTTAGACAGACGTGTGAACACAGTTATCAGACGTCATTGATGAGCTAAGACGTACTGTAGTGCTAAGCCACAGCATTTGAGTTTACATTCTACATTGCTGCACTGAGTGAGGGATGATTTAGTACTAGCTACTTAGCTAGATATACTTTACAGATGGTCAGATACTTAATAGATAGCAAAACACTGCTAGATGTAATGACTTTTTATGGATTTTCTGATTTTGTAAAAACCTTTGAATGCTTCACTATGTTGACATATGGGCCTACCTGGAGACTTTTGCAAAGCCACATAGCATGGAGCCTGTACAATCTGTCAGTGACAAACTGCATCTGACAATAAGACAACAATGACTAGAAACAGACCAAACTCTCAGCCCATAATTTGGATATCAGTCAAACCACAGCCACTGCCTGGTTTGTGAGTACCAACATGTATTGCCATGGCAGCTCCACAGAATGAAGCCGGTGGCAATACATTTTCAATTAATTTGACTGGAAATCAAAAGTCTGATCCAAATCCACTATATTTTGCTTTTATCTTTCTACTTTCAGCAACATGGGGCCTTTCCACTGACAGATATGTAAGATATGACAATATGCAGCTGAGTGCGACAGTTTTAAAAAACACAGCTGGAAACACCTGAGTTCAGAAACCTATTTGCAAACAATACCCAAACAATTTTATCCACATAAACTTCCTTCTTAAGTATCTGACACATGTGACAAAATATAACACCAGTGTTGCCAAGTGATAAAATGGCATGTGTAAGAATTATGTTGTGTTACACTACCAAACCGAAGCCATTGGGCCATTAGATGACATGGAAGTAAAAGGGGCGCTCAGGGAGAATAAGGACATTGCAGAGAAGCTGAATGAGTTCTTTGTGTCAGTCTTCACTGCGGAGGATTTTGGGGAGGTACCCACGCTGGATCCTTGCTTTGTGGGTGAGGAATTGGAAGAGCTGTTACAAATCAATGTGGTGTTGGAGGATGTTCTAGGGCAAATTGACAAACTGAATACTAACAAGTCTTCAGGGCCAGATGACATTCACCATAGAGTTTTGAAGGGACTCAAATATGAAATTGCAGACCTGTTAGTAATTTGTAACCTGTCACTAAAAACTGCCATTGTACCCGAGGACTGGAGGGTGGCAAATGTAACCCTGAT
>QEPC01004523.1:3360868-3372181 GCA_003113815.1 Sphenodon punctatus
TTGGACAAGTTTCTGGAAGATAGGTCCATTAGCAGCTATTAGCGAGACAGGATCAGGGAACATGACGGGAGCTGGGGGAAAATAACCGGGAATGGATCCCCCATTGTGACCTGTTGGGTGCTTTTCCCAAGCCACCGTGATTGGCCACTGTCGGAGACAGGATGCTGGGCTAGATGGACCATTGGTCTGACCCAGTATGGCACTTCTTATGTTCTTATAGTCTTATGTTCTTAAGCTGTAACAGTGAGAAGCCTCCTAGGCAGAAGTTCCCAAATTGTGGGTCAAGATCTGAGGTGGGGTTGCTTGCACCATCTGCAAATGGTGGTGCAATCCTGATACATACCTTATGTACTCGATACTTCTTGGTTGCTATCTGAGGTCATAGAATTATATTTACATCTGATAATGGGGTCATACAAGCAAAAGCTTGGGAACCCCTGCTCCAAGGGGTTAAGTAGTAATTTGGTGGCTTAGGCATCCACTAAAAGCTACTTTTCATTTTATCTGCTCATGTTGTTGTGCAAAATCTCTAGATGTGCCTAATCAACCTGATGTAAGTAAGTGCCTGGAAGTTCCTGAGAGTTTGCATAACGTCCTGTAATGGGAAGAGTAATTAATATTGCATGCAACATATTAAAAGAAACTGCACGTGTCAAAGGGTGTTTTTAAACGAGATGCTACCATGCATGGCCACCCAGGAGCCACTCATCCAACTGCCCATCTGAAGATAGTGTGGGGGGATGCATGCTCCTGTGAGTCACTCAGCACCCACTCATGGGCACTCAAGGTGCACTGTCAAGTACTAGAACTAGGGGACACTCCATGAATCTCGTGGGTGGCAAGTTTAAAACAAATAAAAGAAAATATTTTTTCATTCAGCGTATAATTTGGTTGTGGAATCTACTGCCAGAGGCTGTGGTAAGGGCCAGTACTCTAGCTGAGTTTAAAACAGGTTTGGACAAGTTTCTGGAAGATAGGTCCATTAGTAGCTATTAGTCAGACAGGATAAGGGAACATGACGGGAGCTGAGGGGAAACAACAGGGAATGTATCCCCCATCGTGACCTGTTGGGTGCTTCTCCCAAGCCACTGTGATTGGCCACTGTCGGAGACAGGATGCTGGGCTAGATGGACCATTGGTCTGACCCAGGATGGCACTACTTATGTTCTTAAGTTCTTAAATCCAGAGTGTGCTGTGTGGGGCAAGCCAACAAGTGTTTAGCAATAGATGCTCATGCATCCCCTGCCCATATGAACTGGAGCGGCCACTCACACCAGCAGACAAGCCCCCCGCTCGTAGGGTGAAAACACAAGGGACAGCACAGCTGCAGCAACACAGTCCAGATTGGGAGGAAAAGCTGCAGCAGATACAGTTAGGATCAGGTCCATTCACTGAACAAACATTTGGGAACAAGCCGGGTCACATGGGAGGGTGGGGAGCAGCGGCTCCACACCTGCTCTGTGATCCGTGCGGGGGTGGGGAGCCTGGTTCCCTAGCATTCACACCCTGGACATGTCCATTTCAAAGGCCGACCTTGAGTGCTTCCCCCTCTCCAATGGTCCATGGCAGGGGGGGGGTGCGAGGTGGCTGCCATGGTAATCATGCTGGGAGCCACCAGTTAGAATCCCTCCTCACGCACTACACCTGAGAGGCTGCTCTGCAGCTATGTCACTCAGCATCCACAAACCATCACCCCCAACCCCCAAGCCGTACTCATTTAAAAACACCCAAAGTTGGAGTTCAACTGAACTACTGATCAGGCTAGTTCAAATTTATAAAGCTGAGGGCACTGAGTACGCTGTGCCATTGAAGTCAGCGACCCACCGATTACCCGTGCATAAATCAATGGGATGATGCATGTGGAAGTACTTGTAAAACAAGACCATAGTCTTTTCCCATTTTCTGTTACTTACTGTGTTTAACTACAGTACAAAAAATGTCAACATCGTTGATAAGATTCCTGTGCTTACTATGGTTTTTACACAGATGCTCTAACACTCATAAAATGGGTGTTACATTTTATTATACATGTTGCAGGGCACCACTGCAGCCAATTACCATGGGCCCTGTGCACACATGATGCCTCCACCCAGTTCCNCTCCTCACGCACTACACCTGAGAGGCTGCTCTGCAGCTATGTCACTCAGCATCCACAAACCATCACCCCCAACCCCCAAGCCGTACTCATTTAAAAACACGTAGCTTTATTGGTCCTTATTTCACAAGCTTTGTGTAACGCAATTTCCCTCATTATCACGGTTCAGTTTTGAATTTGGAACATTTCTGAATAATACAAAATCCTGGCTAATTTATTAGCCAATAGCTAAAACATGACAGTTCCTCAAAGCTTTAGACAGTAATTTGCCTATTTGGAGCTATGGTCAGCATTAGAACAATGGGCCTGTTCTCAATGACAATTGCTTTATCTAGTCAGAACAGCTGTGAACTGGAAGTACTTGTGGAATTTAGTGATTGTGAGCTTTATCCAAAAGCATGAAAAAGCCATTTCTGGGAGATGTCTGACGTTAAACTAAGAGCATCATCCACTTAATGCTGGATGCCCTCTTAGGTGTAAACATCCCTTCTGAAATGTAAATGTTTCAGGTTCTAAAGTTAAATGCTCAACACAAGCCCAGAGGCTGGGCAGATATTTACACAAACCAAATCAATTTCTCACAGGTTTCTAAAACTCAGTACACTGACTGTATGCATATGCAAAATGCCTGTTAATATGTATGACTGACAATAATACTAGCTAAATAAAATCAATGCAGAACAATTTTATACCTTCCATAGCTACGCTAAAGCTGCCAGTTCCCAAGATGCATGAAGTGAACAGCCAGATTACATGTACTAAAAGAGATGATTCTCACCACATAAAATGTATTTAGAAACAAACCTTGAATCAGAACTGGCCACACTGGGGTAAGTGTATGGGCCCACAATGTGGGTCAGTGTGTGCTAATGCACATCCATGCATCCATCTCCCATTCATTAGGTTTACCTGCAGCCTCGCCTACATTGAGGTCCACCAGCACCAGAGAGTTGTGCCTAGTGCGGCTGCTAGAGAGTGATCAGCTGTGAAGCACTGCAAGAGGAGAGAGTGGGGGCAAGAGGAAAAGGTCCTTCCTGCATCCCCGCTTTCTCCTCTCCCTTCTTGCAGTTGCTTCACAGCTGATTGCTCTCTTGCAGTCACCCAAGTACACGCTCTCCTCTTGCAGCCACTTCACAGCTGATCACTGCTCATGTGCTCAGGTGGCTGTGAGAGAGTGATCAGCTGTGAAGCAGCTGCAAGAAGAGAGTAGAGAGCAGGGATGCAGGAAGGACCTTCTCCTCTTGCAGCCACTCACATGTTTTAGCATGCAGAGCTAATTCGTTAGCTCTGCATGCTAAAACATGGGAGTGGTGGATGAGTGGGGGCTGCACGGACTGAACATGGATTCCAGAAGGCTATTTGTTTCATTTATAGACACCCGATATTTTTGTCTGCAAGTAGCAGTCATTTATTTTTTATTTTGACAACACACAGTGTTTATTCCATATCACTCTGTTTGTTAAAGAAATATGTGCTTTTATTACCTGATATGTGAATCTCATGACAGTTTGAATCTGCCATTAACCAAATCTTTGGTAGAGTTAAGCAGATCAGATTTTAAATTTGCGCAAGGTGCTCCATTGCAACATTAGATCATCTATTTATCCATTATGCCTAAGGAAGCATTGCAAGGTAGGGAAGCTCTGTGTCTCACTTCCAGTCTTTAAACTCAAAGTCCCTAATTCAGCAAAGTATTTCAACAATATGCTTAAATCTCTTTCTGTTCAAAACAAACTATAGGTCAGAGGTGGGTATACCTTCACAGCCGAAACTGGCTCTTGGCATTTCAGCTGCTGGAACCTCATGGGGACTGTGGGAGCAGGGAGACCATGCCCCCCCCTGTGCCACTATTGCTGCTGCCTGAACCTACCAGACCACTTAGGCATACCTCTCACGCCACCTAGGCATACCTGAACTCTGGAATGAGGTACGCCTAGGTGACATGCCTAGGTATGCCTGGGCATGATTTGCATAACATTTGCATATATGCATATATGCATATTCAAAGTAGTCCATTGCTTAACTATGAGGCTGTGCTGGGAAAAAAAAGTCTTAAAGTTCAGCACTCTCATCAATGCAATAATAACCTCTCTCATAAGCCAGACTTAACCTCTTGCCCTGCAAGTCTTTTATGTCCAAGCTCTATAACAGCACTTCCCTTAACTGTGATAGACTCCCAAAAATGTGTCTGTTCAAAGACTATGAGAGAAAATGATCTGCATAATCCTATTGGCTAAACTCTGTTACTCAGACTTTTACACTTTTGGGGTTGAGTTATCTTTTCATGCATACCTATAGATTGTCGTCAACTAAGGATAAGTGGTTAATTTTATTTATTTTATTTTATTTATTTTAAAAATGTATATCCCGCCACCTCCTGCCACAGGCAGCTCAGAGTGGCTAACAACATAAATAAAACAATAATATAATAACACATTAAAAACATCATCCCACACTATTCATAATATAATAATAATAATTAATTAAAAAAGGAAAATCCACCCACCTTCACCCTCTCCCCACACCCTACCACCCCATTACCCCTCTCCCTTGTCAAATGCCTGATGGAACAGCCAGGTCTTAAAATTCCTATGAAAGGCTGGGAGGTCCGGGGCCAGATGGGCCCCCACCGGGAGGGAATTCCAGAGATGCGGTGCGGCCACCAAGAACGCCCTATCCTGTGTGGCACCCCGGGAAACCCAGGGGACCTGCAACATGGCGCCCCTAGCCAACTGTAGGGGCCGATCCAGAACCCAGGGAGTGAGGCGATCTCGCAAGTAGGCAGAGCCTAGGCCGTGTAAGGCTTTATAGGTCAAAACCATTACTTTAAATCGGGCCCGGAAGACTATTGGCAGCCAGTGCAAAGATTGGAGCACTGGTGTAATGTGCTCCCAGTGGCCCAATCCCACCAAGAGCTGGGCCACTGCATTCTGCACCAGCTGCAGCTTTTGAGCTGTCACCATAGGTAGCCCCACATAAAGCGCATTACACTAGTCTAACCGAGAGGTAATAAAAGCATGCCTCATCGTGGCCAGGTCAGAAACCGAAACCAATGGATGAAGTCGCCATACCAGATGTAACTGGCAGAAGGCACTCCTCGACACAGCCTTCACCTGGAGATCCAGGCGGAGCTGCACATCGAGGAACACCCCCAGGTTTTGTACCTGGGAAGTCAGCGGAGGACAGGCCCCATCAATCGAGGGAGTCGTCATCTCCACCAACTTACCCACTAACATCACCTCTGTCTTGTCAGGATTCAGTTGCAGTCGATTAGCCCTCATCCAGTCCCCAACAGCTGCCAAACACCGGGTAAGCACCCAGACAGCTGGGCCTGGGTCGGTCGAAAATTAAAGGTACAGTTGGGTGTCATCCGCAAACTGATGAGACCTCACCCCGAACCCTCTGATCACCTCGCCAAGCGGCTGCATATACACATTGAACAGGAGAGGGGACAAGACAGAACCCTGCGGAACCCCACACAAGAGGTCTTGGTAAGATGAAAAGCAGTCACCAAGTACCACCTGCCGAGTTCTCCCAGTTAGGAATGAGCGGAACCATTCAAGAATGATCCCGCTCACCCCTGCACTCTCCCGCAGGCACGTCACCAACATCTCATGATCAATCGTATCAAATGCTGCCGACAGATGTAACAGGACCAATAGGTTCGAGTGACCCCGGTCCTTTTCACGGCGGAGATCATCCACCAAAGTTACAAGTGCTGTCTCAGTGCCATGACCCGTATGAAAGCCAGACTGAAAGGGATCAAGATAACTGATGTGGTCAAGATGCCCCTGGAGCTGCTGAGCCACCACCTGTTTAATAACCTTCCTTAAAAATGGAAGGTTAGAGACAGGCCGATAGTTGGCAGGGGAGTCAGTGTCAAGCGATGGTTTTTTGAGCAGAGGCCGCACCACCGCCTCCTTGAGGCAGCCCGGCACTCTGCCCTCCTGCAGGGAGGCATTGACCACCCTGGCCAGCAATGGCCCCATTGTCTCCCAGCAGCCCTTAACCAGCCAGGATGGGTATGGATCTAATTCACAAGAGTGACTCGAACTGCCCCGAGGATATCCACCACGTCAGCAGGTATCACTGATGGAAAGTGATCCCACAAAATAGGACAAGCTGGGGCTTCTACACCCTCTACAACCTCCACTGTTTTAAGTGCGGTATCGAGGTCCTGGTGAATGCAAGCGATTTTCTCCGCAAAATAATTCACAAAAAGGTCACAGTGGGCAGATGATGACTCAACCCCAGGGTTGAGGGAGGCTGGACTTACCAGTCCCCGTACAACCCAGAAAAGCTCTTCTGGACGGGATTTAGTGGATGCTATGAGGGTAGCAAAGAACTGCCTCTTTGCTACCCACATACCCATGGCATAGGCTCGTAAACTAGCTCTATGCTGCAATCTGTCGGCTTCAGCATGAGAACGACGCCACCATGGCTCCAACCATCGCCCCTCTTGCTTCAGCATCTGCAGCTCCTCAGAGAACCAAGGAAGTCTGCGGAGCCTCCACCTGGGCAATGGATGCCTGGGAGCCATTCGATTGATGGCCTCTGTCAGCCAGATGTTCCATAGCTTGACGAGGTCATTGATGAGACGGTTGTCAAGTTCAGAGGGTAACTCCCCCAGAGTGCCTAGAAACCGCGCTGGGTCCAACAGCCTCCAGGGGTGGACCATCCTAATAGGTTCCACACCCTTCCAGGGGCAGACATGTGCTAGAAGGGAGGTCTGCAGAAGGTAATGATCCATCCATGACAAGGGCACAGCTGACACTTCCCCCATTTACGGAGCACCGGCCTCAAGGCCAGTGCAAAACATGAGGTCCAAGGTATGTCCTCCAAAGTGTGTCAGGCTGATGACAGGCCCATGGTTTCCATGGTGACCATGAACTCATGCTCGGCTCCCCCGAGAACTGCGTCGGCATGAATGTTGAGGTCCCCCAAGACTAAATCAAACACAAGATGGGAGACCTTCAGTGCCTACCATGGATCACACTGGATACCTCCTCACAGACCACCACCCCTCTTTAAAAATCACAGCTACACTGACCCCCGCCCTCCGTCCCTCCGACTGCGGTTGGTGCTGTACGGAATACCCAGCTGGAACAAGATCAGCCAGGATAGGCCCCAATTCATTGTCCAGCCAGGTTTCTGTAATACACGCAAGATCAGCGGCACGGTCCAGGATTACCTCCTGGACCGTTGTTGCCTTATTTGCCACCGACCTCGTATTTAACAACACCAAAACCGGGCCGGGGGTCACCTGACCAGGTTCCACCCGCTCACCTGCTGGTGGAGGGGTAAGCAGGATGAGCACTAGATATCTCTGCCGCCTCACCATTCCTCCTCCCCTCCTCCTGAAACCATACCTCCCCTGGCCTGTCACGACCCCAATAGTCACGCCCACCCCAGGCCACAAGGGAGATTCCCTCCACCCCCCATCCCTTTCCCCAAAATATCCCTCCCCCCACCTCCACCTCCCCTCTTCTCCCTGGGAATGCCTCTCTCACAAGCATTCCCCCCTCCCCATTGTTCAGGCACTGCCCCCACATCTCACTGGGAGGCAGCACCCCCCTCCCCAAGGGCCACCCCTCATCCTCTCACCAGGTGGGTTGGCCTTTTCCCCCCTACCCCAATCCCCTTGCTCCTGCCCTCATAAAGTACACACCTCATCCCCCCCAAAACCCCTTAAAACACAGAACTAAAACACAAATAAAAGCTTCCCACCCCTGGGCCCCTCGGTCCCACAAAGGGCCACACCTAAGGGCCCTTGGGTGCAGCCATTAGGTGCGTTACCTGCTGTGCGCACCTGCAGCGCCCACCGAGCAGTAAGCCACTTTTGGCTGTGCCAGCCTGGAAGTCCCGGTCATGCGTCCTGGTCCCGCCCCCTCCTCCAATTGGGGGAGGGGGAAGTTGATACCTTTGGGGGCCGGCCGGGCAGCACGGCTCCAGTCGATGGTGGCAGCGGGTCCGGTGGCAGTAGTGGAATTGGGGGTTGGCGGTGGCAGCAGCAAACAATAAGCCACGGGATGGTTACAGAGAGTAACTGATATTCCTTGTCAAAATGGTTTTGCTGCTATTTGTGCCTGTTTCATTGCTCCACTGGAAGGTTCAGCGGACTGCTAAAGAAAGTTGGCTCAGACCACTGCTAAAGAAAGTTGTATATTTCTCTAGTCATGAACAACTTATTTGACTGCTCCAACAAAAGGATGCTTTTTCTGTTGGCAAAGTGGCATTGTTTGCTTATTTGGCTTAACAGCGCAGACGTAAATTCCCTTTGTTAAAATTGTAATTTTTATAGAAACTTTTAATTGCAGTTTTTTAATATTATGTATATAGGATGTTTATATTTTATTTCTTGTAATTGCTCTTATTGTTCTTGCTGTTCAGTTTGTAGCCAGCCTTAGCGAAAGCTAGTGCTAAATAAATAAATTTGAATTCCGTTAACTGCTTGGCTTCCACACCGCCATGTCAAGCACATTTTTACAGTTTACACAGTACAGCCCTCCTTCTGCCAGTAAAGCTTTTCCCCACTCTAGCCATTTCTCCTCATCTGTGGATTCTCTCTGACAGATGACCCTAATGGAGATGCTGATCTAAAAATTCCTTATTGTTTTAAAAAGAAAAGTTAATGAAAGAAATCACAACATCAGCCCCTTACAAGGCCATGTCTGAAGCCTTGTAGACTGCAGTGGCTGTAAGTACCTGTACCATCAGTCAAGGCCTGCTGATTTTTTCAAGAAAAATGATTAGAAAGAAATTATAGCTTTACAATGATGCTCCCAAACAGAGTGTGTTGTTTTGTTTTTTAAATGTCAAAGACTGCAAGGAGAAGAGTAATTAAGGAGAGGACACTAGAGAGCAATATCTATAGCGTGGAGGGGCTGCTTTGAGCCTGCCTGTACAAACCTGCTTGGCACTTTCAATCCAACTCATTGTCCCCACTGATGACTTGCAAAATTCTCTCCCTCACCCCTCCTTATCTAATGCAGAACTTCACAGCAATTGGCAAACAAAAGAGGTGTGAGATCAGTGGCGTCCCAGAAAATCCAGGGCACTTGATATACATATATTTGTGCCTATCCTTTATATAGGTATATTTCTAAAATGAAGCATGCTTGCTTAATATGCAAAGACACCTGCATTGTAGCCAAAATATCTAGTTTTAAATCTACAAAATACTGCTTAGTTTGGAGTCTTTATTCCAGACTAAGTTTTTTTCATTTTTTTAAAAAAATGCCTAATTTTTCTCCTCACAATTGGCATAATTAAGACATTGCCAGGTGTCACTGTCTTGGACAGGGTATGTCGCAGGGAATCTCTTGCCAGATACTGGATGGATATTAGCTTCAAGGTAGTTAGGTACATAATAGAATAACTCTCCTATCAAACACATGCTCTAGGGCTAAAAGAACAGGAAGATTCTTCTATCCCTGGAGGCCATGCCACAGTCCATAACTGATATGAGAGAAATAAAAAACCTACGGTTTAAAAAACCTAATTAAGGCAGAGTCACATAAAGCAAACTTTAACAAACCTGGAAATCATATGTTAAGGCTCCCGCCTTACCTTCCACACCATGTAAGCAGTAATGTTGTTTGGCTTCGAATACTGTGTTCACTTACAACTTAGGCTCCTTGCCCCCACACTTTGCCTTGGTCTTTCAGCTCCAATCCTCTTCCTTCGCAGGGTAAGGGCAACACTAAAGCTTAGGAGAATGCTATGTAAGTGTTTAATAAGAATTTGGCTACACGTTGACATTAAATCCATTGAAAGGCAAATGGAAGTAATGGAGGAAACATTGATACTAATTTGGATTTAAATTATATCTCATTAACTGTTTGTGAAATAATACAATGGAGGTGTATCTTTAGGAGTGGGGACAGCGATGATGTGGAATAACAAAGGCAGCAGGGAGAGACGGTGGAATGACAGGGAGGAGGCTATAGGGATGGTATACAGCAGGAAGAAACTTGGTAGAATAATAGGAGGAATGCCATAAGAAATGGGTGGAATGTCAAGATTTTGGGTGATGTACATGATTGGGAGGAGTGATCGGAGACTATGGGGAACACTACCATCATGCTATTAAGCACCATAGCTGTGTCCTTGTTGTTCTAGTCTCTATTGCCTCCTTGTGTTTTACACCTCCTCTCCTGGGTGGTGATTTTTTTTGGGGGAGGTCTTGTCATTTCACACACTTTGTCCTATTCTCTATGAGAGATGATGGTCATTATAGTAGTCAGGAGTCTTGTGATTTTTTGGAAGGTGAGTGAAGTTTATTGGAATGGGTAGTACTGGAGTCCAGACTTCTGGGTTGTGTGTTATGGGGTTGGAAGCTGGGGGTGGGGTGGGGAGTGGAAGCTGAAGTCAGAACTTTTCTATCCCCTGAGATTGAAGTGGTGGTTAGTGGACTACAGTGGGTGGGAGGCGAATAAGTAGTGGGTTAGAATAGGTGGGGATCCCAAATAAAAGGAATTTAAATGGAAGGAAACAACTGGTCCATGTAGTTGTTTGATGGTGGCATATTTACATGCTGTTAGTCACCTGTGCAGTGGGGAGATGTACTTGAGGAGATCCGGAATGTAAATGAAAGAGAAATTCTTGCCACATTGGAAGTAGAGTAATAATGTAATACTGGACAGGGAGGAGCGTGCCGTCCTACTAGCTTTAGTGTTGCCCCCAACCTGCAAAGGAAGAGGATTGGAGCTGAAAGACCAAGGCAAAGTGTGGGTACATGGAGCCTAAGTTGTAAGCGAGCACAGTATGTGAAGCCAAACAACATCTTTACTGCTTACTTGGTGTGGAAGTTAAGGTGGGAGTCTTAACACAATTACCAGGTTTGTTAAAGTTTGCTCTATGTGAATCTGCCTTAACTAGGCTTTTTAAACAGTAGATTTTTTGTTTCTCTAATATCTTTTATTTTTACAAAGTAGTTCAGATGATATCTGCTATTAGACCAGTTTTCTATTGGTGCAGTTATGCATTCACTTTTCACAGGCCTGAGGAAGGGCCCTCTATTGCCCTAAAGCTTGCATATTCTCAGCAAGATATGTTGGTCCAATAAAAGACATCATCTAAATGACTCAGGGGTGCAGAGGGCAGGTGGACACTGGGGATCAGGATGGGAGGGGTGCACAGTGGGGTGGAGAGAGGCAGGTGGGCAATGCAGATCAGAGTGGGAGAAAGGCACAATGGGGCAGGTGGACAGGTGGTCA
>QEPC01004523.1:3374099-3393628 GCA_003113815.1 Sphenodon punctatus
CCTTTGGAGTCAGGGACCCGCTGGAGCAGCAGGCGGCCTTTGGAGTCAGGGACCCGCTGGAGCAGCAGGCGGCCTTTGGAGTCAGGGACCCGCTGGAGCAGCAGGCGGCCTTTGGAGTCAGGGACCCGCTGGAGCAGCAGGCGACCTTTGGAGTCAGGGACCCGCTGGAGCAGCAGGAGGCCTTTGGAGTCAGGGACCCGCTGGAGCAGCAGGTGGCCTTTGGAGTCAGGGACCCCCTGGAGCAGTGGGCAGCTTTTAAAGTGATGACTGAAAGCTGACTGGTGCTGAGGCTTCGGTGGGTCCCTGGCTTCTTCCCAGCAGAGCGGTTCTGAGCGGAATGAGGCTCCAGACCTCCCTTCCCACAAGAGATAACTGCTCTGCTGGGAAGAAGCCAGGGACCCATTGGAGCCGGCTCCAGACCCCCCTTCCCACAGTAGAGAACTGCTCTGCTAAAAAGGAGCCAGGGACCCACCAGAGCAGCCAGTGGGTGGCTTGTAAGGTGACTAAAACATGGCTCCAGACCCCCCCTTATCACTGGAGAGAACCACTGTGCTGGAAAGGAGTCAGGGACCTGCTATCCGTTAATAGTCAATATCTGTCCTATGCGGTCATCTGTGTCAGTAAGTGCATGATCAAAGAGAAAACCCCACTAACATTGGGGAAGATTGCCCCGGGGCAGCCCATTGAGTTCAATGGGCCTCTCAGTTAAGAATGTTAGCTCCACCTTAACTAAAGGAGGTTAAAGACAGTTTAATGATTGTCAAGTTTTATCAAATTTTGCAAAAAGGCGATGCAGCGCTTTCACTAAAAAATAATTTTGTAGTATGCATATTTGGGTTACATTTCTTTTCTTTTTTTTTCATTTTCAATTTGTATCCCGTACTCTCCCTGCCAAAGGCGGCTCACAACAGCAAATAAATACAATAATTGTTTGTTTTTTTCCCCATGCAGGGAATTAATTGCAATCTAAAAACAACCAATCATTCCTACCTCAGGATTCACCATGTTCTCAACTGCTCAATTGTTACTAGAAGTAAAAGAGCAGAACATAAAAAGTACCTTGAGATTCCTTGGAACAGTACAGGTTTCTACAGAAATACACCTAGTTCTAGGGTACAAATGGCCTAATGCTGTGGGATGCTGAGTGTTCCAAACACAGGTCATTGCATGGAGAGTTATGCCTTTGGTGCTGCAAAGAGAACTTCTGCACACTTGAGTAGAACCCCACTGACTTTCATAGAGCTCCCAGCACAAGCATCCAGCCGTGACCTTCTCTTTGCCAAACTGACAGACTCCATTCATTTACCGAAATAGGACCTGTTTCAGAGTTTTGATACATTTACATTTTTCAGAGAGTTTACAGGGTATTTGCAGGCACTGCAGTATAATGGAAAACTACTCATTAAAAACAAAAGCTAACCGCCTATATACTTATTTAGAGAACTAAATAAAAGTCAATTAATTAGAAAATTCTTTGGGATGATCATGTAATGTAAACCAATCAATTTAATGCCTTAACTTTTATTTTTCCTAGAATTATTTCTGAAAGTTTTTTCTGAATCCCAATTACTCTGGTCAAATTCTCCTTATCTCTTCTGCTGCTGGTGCAGCTGAGACACACTAATGAAAGAAATTGAGTAGCGGAAAGAATGTGCAAGCTCACCCAAAGGCATAACAAATGCCCAAGTTTGGGAAGCAGGGAAACCTAGACTTTCTAGAAACCCCACCCAAACTTTCCCTAGACTGCCTCAAGCTTTATAATATTTGTAATTGCTAGTTACTCTGGGTGTCTTCTGATGGCCATGGGACAGGCTACCCTCGGAGCTGCTTCAGGTGTACCCCCACATCTGTCCGCATCCAGCGTTGCCTGAGTCAGTTTTAAATGGACCGGCAGCTGCCATGGCACGCAACCCCCCTCCCCCACGATGCCCCCTCCCCCGCACCTCACCTGTGCCCTCATATTTAGACCACATTGTTTTTCTCTGTTCAGCTCCATTTCTCTTCTAGGTTACTGCACTATTCGGCCTTGTGTCCCCAAGGAAAGGTAGGACTCGTAATTCCTAATGGTGATATTTTTGCTTGTATGCTGTAACTATACTTTCTCCACCTAAACTTGAAGACTGTGGGCTCCTTGGCAGATCTGGTTTAAAAAACAGGACTTCCATGAATCCCACAGGAAATCTCAATTTTCTGAAATTGTTCTCATCCCAGTTTGTGATGAAAAAGTCAAACACTGGAATGTTTCAGTTTGGAAAATTCAAACGAAAATTTCATTTCTTTATTCTGAAATGTGTTTCT
This sequence comes from Sphenodon punctatus, assembly GCA_003113815.1. Taxonomy (NCBI): domain Eukaryota; kingdom Metazoa; phylum Chordata; class Lepidosauria; order Sphenodontia; family Sphenodontidae; genus Sphenodon; species Sphenodon punctatus. The sequence continues at coordinate 3,376,398 of QEPC01004523.1, forward strand.
TTCAGATTTCCCATGTAAATCTACACCCTCCCCTGTGTTCCCACAGTGTATGAGATTTGCAGTTCCTGTACACTGACTCCAGTCTCCCCTCTATGCTCGCAAAGCTTTTGGATGACAACTTCCATGAGGCATTATTTTATTTATTTATTTATTTATTTATTTAATTTGTCGCCCCCTCCTGCCATGGCAGCTCAGGGCGGCTCACAACAATTTAAATATCAAATATAAAAACAATCTAATATAAATAACTAAAAAATAAATAACAATATAAAAATGATCAATAAAACCCAGGCAGAGCTAAAAAAAAACAAAAAACCCAGGGCAATTCAAAAAAGTTGTGGAATTTAATGTCAGACCAAAAACAAATCTATTTTATTTTTATAAAATTCTGAAAAAACAGGATTTGAAAAATGGAAACATTTAATTTTCACTTTTATAGACAGAATATTTTATTGAAATTAACTCTTCCAATTAACATTTTAAATTGAAATGTCAGATTGTTAATCTGTCAGACAATGTTTCTTTGGGGAAATGCCTAATGAACTCTCCCTGGTACTGGGGTTGTATTTTATGACTGTGTTTGTAAAATGCCTTGCATAATTGAAACTTGTGTTACTGGAATCCAAATATTTTACAATAAAAATCAAGACCTAGTGGTCTGGGATAAAGGATTTTTGTTATTAGAGATGGCCTAGGCCAAAGCTGTAGACCCAAATGTTTCCTACAAAGAATCTATCTGGGTTTAGGGAAATTCAGATTTGATCTGGGTCCAAATTTCACAGCTAAGGCCCATCTCTACAAGTGAAGAAAATCTTTAATACCTTCCCTCTCTTTTCAGTACTAAGGAATTACACAGAAAAACCTCTCTGTGATTCCCCCCACCCCCTTTTAGGGATTTATACAACCTCTCCAAGCATCAGTGCATTAGAAGATTATGTAAAATGATTGGTGGATGGGATTACTTGTTATCACATGTCCTGCTTACACTTGAAATAATCTTTTGCTTTCGTCTCTTTTATCTGCACAGGTTCCTATATTAAAGAGTGAGAAAGCCAGGTCAGTTTCCTCACATTTACACTTTCATTGAAAAGAAAACCATGGTATATGGAGTTATGTATCAAAAATACAGATTAATCTTGCCCTCTTTAGTATTTTAAGATTATAACCTTGGTTATGTCTTTTATGCCATTGCCCCAAAATGCTCAGGCTAAAGCATCTGAGTAATAATGAATAAGTCTTGTACAACTCTCTCCCCCAAAATATCTGCAAAGTTACACTTTTAAATATAAGGACTATTGAGTTTACTTTGTCTAGGCTGATTTGCACATTATTAGCATGATCCTCCAGCTGCTTAGAGCTCTCAATGAGTACAGGCCCCATTCATTTCAAAGTGACGCCTGTGGTGCTAAATGCTAGCACTGATGCTAAATGGCTGGAGGATCATGCTGCACATATTACCTTTGCACAGAGATGGTCCATATCAGTTGTCCTATTTCTATAACCTGTGCCACTCTGGAGGTATTTATTTTATGAGACCAAGGTGACGAGAATAAAAATCTAGCAGGAAGAGTCAAGCTGAACAAGCTAAAATGCAAAGCTAACAGAGTGTAAAATTGCAACTCTTATTTGCTTTAACCAGCAACAAAGCAGGCAATTTCCACTGACACTGTGGCCAGAAATTTGAGATTTTCACACATCAGTAGGGGCGGGGGCGGGGTGGGTGGGATATCAATGAACTGTAATAGTCTCTTGAGTCTTGAACTCATGGCTGCCAACTTTTATCCAATCATGCAACTTGCATGGAGAACAGTAGAGTGAAAAACAAGGGAGTGAGTACCTTCCAAATGAATCTGCATTTCTACTTACCTCTTAATAAAATCAGTATTTATTTAGCAGTATGAGCACTATGCATAGTGTGTCAAGGAAGATTTCCCCCTGAACACTCTCCAAAGCAGTTTTGACATAATACACTGCATAACATTTCAACTCAGTTGTTTCACTGTATGAATGACTAATAAAAACTCCTTTCTCTAACCATCATTCAAACACTTGAAGTCAAAAGACAAAACACTTAAATTGATTTCCCATCCCTTCCTCCATATGGCACTGAATGGCCCTAAACGGGCGCACCCCACCCACCCTGGACTATTTAAAAACAGTTTAAGACACAAGACTAAAAAGTCATTTTTGCACAGATGCTCACCCCTCTGCTGGGTGTGCAGCAGGTGTGCGGTGCGCGGTGGGGGGAGAGCATCCATGCATACCCCATGGTGGTGGGATGGGTGTCCACTCTTGGAAAAACCACAGGTGGTGGGTGGAGGTAGGTGTGCGCTCCCAGCGCACACCCATCTCCACCCACGGAGCCATGGCTCTTTTTACACAAATGGAGGGGGGGGGGAATGGGTACTCTGGCGCGATAGATGGAGGTGGGTGGGTGCCCCTTTACATGGACACCCACCCACCTCCACCCATCTCTATCCCCGGGGCCTCCTCTGGTTTTCTGGAGGGCTCCGTGGGTGGAGGTGGGTAGGTGATGGGTAGAGGTGGGTGTTGCGCAGGTCCAGTCATCCCTTTCAGTGTTCACATGGACAAACACCGAGTGAACACCCATCCACCCACCCACCCACCGCTGGCCGTTTACATGGACGCCCCCCCACCACCCGCCCAAACACCAAGCGGGGGGAAGGGCATTCATGTAAAAATAACCCAACTGACAAAATGGAGGAGGGTCCATGGGTGGAGGTGGGTGGAGATGGGTGTGCGCTGGAAACAGTTTAAGTGTTTAAGGGCAGAGAGCAGAGGAAATAGAGCAGCCTCTGGAATTGATGGAATGCTCTTCACAGCAAAATAGGGCTATGGAGAGGATAGAAGAACGGGTTAAAAATGATTCCTAGTTGTGCTTTCTGCCCTCACTTCACTTCTCACAGCTGCTAGACAAATCATTTTTAACCTGTTCTTCTATCCTCTCCATAGCCCTATTTTGCTGTTAAGAGAATTCCATCAATTCCGGAGGCTACGATATTTCCCCCCTTTTCTTTTCCACCTCACATTTCTCCCAATCTTCTCTATATGCCATTAAAATCAAAGAAAGAGCAGCATCCCTAGCTGTCTCCTTTCCTGGTTTCTCTGTTTGGATGTATAACTCATACATCTGTTCTGTATCTTCCATTTCTTTTACCTCTTTCATGACAATTTCTCTAGTTCCCCATGGTTTTCGATTAATAGTAAACTCTTGATATAAGCGAGGTAAAGATACTTCCTTTTTTAAAGGTAGCTGTGCCTGAGCTACATTAGCTGATATTTCAGGTTGCCTGCCTGATTTCTTTTTCTTGATACCAAACATATTTCCTGAGTCTGGTATTTCAGGTTGCCCGCCTGAAAGTTTTCCCTGGGTGCATCCAATTTCTCTGTTTCAAAAAGTGTTCTCCTATTGTCCTACTTTATTATCCGATATCAGGAATCCTGCCAACTATGCAGAGTATGTCACACTAAATCTTTTTTCCTATATTATATTATCTGCAGGAATAATAAAGAACAAAAGTCACAAGATTTAGTGTGACCATGGGAAAGAGAGCACACCCACCTCCACCTGCCACAGGCACTAGGGATAAGGGTTTGGTGTTAGGCCCCTTTGGGGTTCGGCTGAACCCAAAACTGTTCGGTTCGGCCCAAACGGGTTTGGGGGGTTCGGGCGGGGGGGGGGAATTTCCCCTCCTCCCTCCCCCCTCCAGACTGCGCGGGTGGAAGGGGCACCGGGGAGCACCTCCCGCCCACCACCCTGCCCAGCCTCGTAATTTATTTTTTTTAATCACCCCACCCCAGGGATCACCCTACCTGGTGGTGCCAGGGCTCCAGCCCCAAGTCTGCCAGCGGCAGGTCCGGCGGCAGGTCCGGAGGCGGTGCGCTCCAGAGTGCTTCTGGCTGCTACTAGGCCTTCTGGGTCAAACTGGAAGGCCTAGTTGTGGCCTGAAGGGCTCCAGAACACTGCCGGACCCACCGCCAGACCCGCTGCCACTGTCCGACCCAGAGACCGACCTACCTGGTGGTGCCGGGGTCTTCAAACCGGGCCTTCAAACCGGTTTGACCCGGAAGGCCTAGTAGCGGCCTGAAGTGCTCCAGAGAGCCGCCACCTCCAGACCCGCTGGACCTGCCCCCGCCGCTGGACCCAGGGCCGGAGCCCCGGCAGGCCGGCACCACCAGGTAGGGCGATCCCTGGGGTGGGGGGTTAAAAAAATTTTTTTTTACAAGACTGGGCAGGAGGGGGGAGGTGCTCCCTGGCACCTCTTCCACCCGCACAGCCTGGAGGGGGGAGGAAAAACCGGATTCCTCCCTGCCACCCTGCCCCCGCCTAAACAGGTTCGGAATCCGAACTTTGTTCAGCCGGTTCGAATGGGGGGTGGTTCGGATTTGGGGTGTTCACGAACGGTCCGAACACCCCGAGTTCGGTCCGAACCCCGAACCGCATTCGCACATCCCTAACAGGCACACACCCATCCCCCCCACAGCTGCGCTGAGTGGAAATGGCCAAAGACCAAAGTCAAAATCTGCGGTCATCAAAGAAAAATGATTGTATCTTCTGTGAAGACCCCAATGAAGCAGAGACACTAACCAGCTGTCGCAGTGCAAGGTAGCTTTGTTGGCAGCATTGTTAGTAATCATCCCCGCTGCGCTTTGTCACTGCATGGTAACAAGCGGAGCTATGGTGATTTGGTGGAGTATTGCATTCTTCTTGACATTTCCTCAGAGTGCCACTTCTGTTAATTGACTTCATCTCCAAGCTGCACAGGCTCCTCTTCAGACATGTGAATGGCAAAAAATGTGTGTGGAGTTGCACTTAGGTTGATTGACTGAGTGAGATGGTACAACTAATGCAAAGCCAAATCTACTGAATATGGCAATTTAGAGCTGAGCAAACCCGCTTTGGAGAGAAGCGTGTCACTTGTGGGGGGGTTTTAATTGGAAAGCTGACCTGAAGAAGTACAGTAAAGGCAACTAATCAATTAGGAGAACAAAAGGAGACATGCCAACAAGAGGAGGCTATAACATTATATGTCATATATTTAATTATATATAAAACATGCCAAAGATCTAATTTATTTTTTTTATAAAATAAAGGTGCAAGAGGTCTACTGTGATTAAATTTCAAAAGGGAACATATTCAAAATAGACCCAAAGAAGACCTTTTCGTACAACATACAATGAATCTATGATCTTTAATAGCCAAAGGATACTGTTAACATCTATATGAGCAGAGTAACATCTGCAGTTATACTAGTTAAGAGGGAAAAAAAAACCTTTACTGACATGAGATGTATTAATCTGTGGGAATGTTTTTCAAGGGATGCTCTATGAAAGAACGTCTGTAGGAAATAATCCTACACTGGCAGGGAGATGACATAATAAGCCTTTTAATGCTCTAGTTTCTAGGAGTCTTATTCTGTGCTTTTGGATATAAAATTCTGAAGTACTGAAAAGAGGGAGAAGGTATTAAAGATTTTCTTCACTTTGTAGAGATGGCCTTTCACTGTAAAATATGGGTTCAGATCAAATCCAGCAAGGATCAATCAGGGATCAAGATAAAATTTCCTCTCTTGGTACACAAGTGGGCTCTAGATCCTAAACCTTCTGTTCTAATTGTATAAGCTGTTCAGAAGACTAAAGTAGAAAAAATGTTTGACAGGGTGATGTGTAGCAAGAGTTGCTAAGCCCTCAGGACTTCTACAGTAGTTCCACCAGGAACTCTGTAACAGAGCACCTAATGGGGGCTCTTGTAAAGTTGCAAGAGGCCTGGCATGCTGATGGTGGATTAAATGTGCCTGCAAGCCACAGGTATAGAAGTGGATGCTTAGATGTATTTAGAAATTTTACCTTTAAAACTTACATCACAGATCCTCACAAGAGTGAGAATACTGAAGTGAAAGTCAATTGTTCACTTCCGGTATGGTACTTACGATCTAAATTTAACACTAAAAATGAAAGCAAAAGAGGGTGGAAACAGAAGTGACCATGACAACCTGACCCAAGTTGGGATGGGAAGCTGCAATGGATACGGTCTGGATTGGGTCAGGCTGCTCACCACGTTCCCATTGCTGGGTCGCCGGGGAGAGCGGGGAGATGCAGGAATATGTGGCTGGCCCCGTCTCAGCGCTGCACCCAGTGCCCCACCTCCACCATGACGGGCAGCATGATGGACCTAATCAGGGCCAGGTCACGGTGGGCCACACCACAAGTGATAGCCCCCTGGGCCCATTTTGCCCTGATCGGGCAGAGCCTCGCCCAGGCTGTGACCTGGAGGTAATTTGGCGGTCAGAGCCTGGGCTAGCCTATGACATGGCCCGGGCCAATCCCGGACCAACTTCTAATGGCTCCTCAACATACATGCCGGTGGCTTGTGGGCCAAAGCGTGAAAAAGCAGGCCACCGCGGGCTACCATCATGTGTGTTTTTACCCAGAATCAAATTTCAATTACAACTGATTTTAAAATTGAATGTGTTCACTTCAAAGGAAGTCATGCGTAGAGCTGGAATGCTGACCTTGGCTTCTCAGACAACTATAATCATTATTATTATTATTATTATTATTATTAACAAACATTTATATAGCGCCAGCAGTGTACCTGGCACTTTACAAAGTAATAACACAGACACTCTAACACTGATAAAATGGGTGTTACATTTTATTATACATGTTGCAGGGCTGCAGGTGTGCTCTATGGGTGGCCTGAAACACGTCTTATAAAATGTAACACCCATTTTATCAGTGTTAGAGCGTCTGTGTGAAAAGGGCCATAGTCATAGGGGTAAAAGGGACCTCAAGGGTAATCTAGTCACTGTCTCTTTGCCACATCCTTTTGGTACATGCACCTGTTGTCTCTTGCCACATACTAAGCCTTTGTGCAATGCATCCTGTTTTCATAATAAAAGTCCTTGAAGTGCCTAGGTGCTACAGTGATAGAAGCACCCGTCGCCACAAAATGGAGGCGACGGGCCATTGTCGTGCCCCTCCCCCTTCTTCATGGGAAGAGGCACAGGGATTGCAGCGTGACTGTTTGAGAGAGCCCTATTAGCAGGGCTCCCTCTGAAGGGTTGCCATGGCAACTGCCTGATCGCACATGTGCACAGCACAGCGAGGGGTTTGGAGCTCCTCCCTGATAGAAGGGAGGAGCCCCTGAGCCACGTGAGTGTGGCAGAGCGAAGTGGGAAGCCAGAGAAGCAGCCACACCCACCCACCCGCGAGCACTGTGGTTTGTTAACGGTCGCCGATAGAGGGGCCAAGGAGGAATTTTGGTGAGTAGCCTGTTTATAAGGATCAAATTTTTGCCTCCTTCACAGTGTAAGCATAGGCATAAATAGGTTTCACGGAATAGTAATTGGCTTGAGATATTTGGCATTTAATTGGACATTTTAATATAAAGTAAAATAAATATACATTGACAATTTGAAATGATTGGATTATGGATTGATAATTGAGACATTGGATAAGTAATTAAAGTCGCACTCTTGCGGGGGTCCAGCAGGCTAGGTTAGGATAAATAGGTTAAGGATAGTTAAAAGAGTCATCTCCATATGAGATGGGGTTGTGATACCTTGTGGAATGCGGGGCTCAGCATGCACAGGGGTCATAACCCTGGGAGGGGTGCTTCGCAGGATGAGTAGGGGCGTGCACAGCCTCCAGATCCTCCAAAGCACTTACCGACTTACTCACACCCACAGTGGGCACGCCCCCCCCCCCTTTGGTCATGGCCGTGAGGCAGTCAAAGGAGGGGAGAGTTCAAGTTTAAGGTACTGCTACATGGAAGGCGCTTCCGAGCAGTACTCTGTTTAATTAATAAGGATAGTTTGTTCCTAGCATGCTGGACCCATGATTGCCAAGGCAATACCCCACCGGCCTTTTTTACAGGTTTATTCTGATTGAATAAAGAGTGTGGCCACGCTGTGTTAAACCAACATTATGTCTCTGTGTCTCTTTGGGGGGTGCGCCGACAAATAAAAAGTTGTCATCATCATCTTTATCCTCCTAAGTAGTAATCAGAGGAGATCTTATACCAGCTGCAAGTGAATGGCAGGAGATGTCTCATGACTGCTCCGTGGCTTCTGCCACATTGACTTCTCAAGCCACTGCCAGACACAAGACATTAAACTAGATGGATTACTGGTCTGACCTGGTAGGCAATCCTTATGTTCTTATGCTTGCTACAATTGTCAGAACTACAAGCTTGAGTGTTTTGCAGCCCCATTGCATCTCTAATCCATCAATAATTAGTACCTCGAGTTCCTCTATTTAAAGACACTTAAACATTCAAGCAAACTGAAATATGCCTGTGTTTTGGGTTTCCCTTACAACATTCCTCCCCATCTTTTGGCAGCCATCTGGAAGTGAGGCTAATAGCAGGGCTTATAAAGTGTTGCTATAGCTGCATTACTCTGCAAATTTGTTTTCATTATTTTACAGCCCCTCATCTTGACCTGACATTACACAGTACTCATCACTCTCTGTATAAAGAAGCCACATCAGCATCTGTAGTGAATGTTAAACTGTTTTAACATTCTCAGTCTTCACACTTGCTCACTGGAATAAAAATATTCTGAGCAACACGGAGAAAATAAGTCTTCAAGCTTGATTAAACAGTGGAAAATTAAACAGGTCATATTTTTCATTTCAAAATCAGTAGGCTAGATGATGATGTTCAAGTTTCTATTTAATTTATTAATTTATTAATTTTTCTCTGTACTTTTTTTCAATACAGAAAATGCTGGTTGTATCAGTATTTTGGATTTTTCCGATGGATTATGACAATAACAATTCCTGAATTTTCCATTTGGCTCCATAATTTACGGGAGGAGCTGCTGGGGATATTTGATAAAACAGAAGTAACAAGAAGAGACCATCTCAAGTTCAGTTGGCCCATCTCTCTCTCTTTATCCTTCTTTATTGTGGCAACCTTTTAGATATTTGAAAATTGCTATCAAGTCCTCTGTCAGTATTCTTTTCTCTAGCCTAAAAATTCTCAGTTCCTTCACTCTTTCCTTTTAAGACCTGTATTCTGCTCACTTCATGATATTTCTGCTTCTTTATTTTTGCAGTCCTGTCCCATTGTTGACTCATGTTCAATTTGTGATCCACTATACTCCCAACCCCCCTCAAAATCCTTCTTTGTAGTGTTATTACCTGGTCCTAGACAGTCATTCTCTATATGATACATGTTTTTTAATTCCTATGTGTAATATTTTGCATTTGTCTTTGTTAAATTTAATTTTATTTCTTCCAGCTCAGGTCTCTAGTTTATGCAGACTGTTCTACATTTTAATCTTGTCCTCCAAAAGATTTTGCATTCACACCCAGTTTTGTGTCATCTCCAAATCTAATGCGTGCACTCTGCGCTCTCTTCCAAAATGAACTTGATTCATGCCCGTCCTGGCTGGTCAAGGCCAGTTGGGAGACATTAGGGCCATTGCTGGCAGGGATTGTCAATGTCTCCCTTGGGGAGGGGCGGGTGCCGGACTGTCTCAAGGAGGTGGTGGTGCGGCCCCTGCTCATGAAGCCATCATTGGACGTTGGTGTCCTAGCCAGCTATCAGCCAGTCTCTAACCTTCCCTTTTTAGGGAAGGTTATTGAACAGGTGGTGGCCTGGCAGCTGCAGGAGCATCTGGACCTGATTAATTTTCTCGATCCCTCGCAGGCTGGTTTTCGTCCAGGATATGGCATGCAGACTGCGNTGGGGAGGGCAGGGTGCCGGACTGTCTCAAGGAGGGGGTGGTGCGGCCCCTGCTCATGAAGCCATCATTGGACGTTGGTGTCCTAGCCAGCTATCAGCCAGTCTCTAACCTTCCCTTTTTAGGGAAGGTTATTGAACAGGTGGTGGCCTGGCAGCTGCAGGAGCATCTGGACCGGATTAATTTTCTCGATCCCTCGCAGGCTGGTTTTCGTCCAGGATATGGCATGGAGACTGCGCTTGTGGCCTTGGTCAATGACCTCTCCCATGAGTTGGACCAGGGTCATTCAACCCTGTTGATCCTGTTAGATCTCTCGGCTGCATTTGATACCATTGATCATGAGTTGTTGGTGACTCGGCTGTGGGACTAGGTAGGGATTGGCGGGACCGTTCTTGAATGGTTCTGCTCTTTCCTGGGTGGGAGAACCCAACGCATGGTCCTGGGTGATTTTTCATCTTCTCCCCGGGGCCTCACATGTGGAGTCCCGCAGGGTTCTAGCCTGTCCCCTCTCTTGTTCAATGTGTATATGCAGCCTTTGGACGAGGTTGTTAGGGAGTTTGGCATACGGTGTCATCAATATGCTGATGACACCCAGCTATATCTCTCTTTTTTATCCGACTCAGGCCTGGCAGTCTTGGTGCTTACCCAGTGTTTAACGGCTGTGGAGGATTGGATGAGGGCAAACCGCCTGAAGTTAAATCCCGACAAGACGGAAGTGATGGTTGTAGGGAAGGCCAGGGGAGTGGTGGCCGCCATCATTGATGGGGTCTGTCCTGCCCTGGTATTTCAGGTTTGGCGTCTGGGGGTGCTCCTGGACCTGCAGCTCCGCCTGGATGTCCAGAAGGCAGCCATGGCAAAGGGGGCATTTCGCCAATTACAGCTGGTGCGTCGGCTTCAGTCATATGTCTCAGACTTGGATCTGGCCACGATCGTCCATGCTTTTATTATCTCGAGACTGGACTACTGTAATGCACTCTATGTGGGGCTACCCTTGTTGCTGGTTCGGAGACTGCAGCTGGTGCAGAATGCGGTGGCTCGTCTCCTAATGGGGATGGGCTGACACGAGTACAATACACCAGTGCTTCACTCTCTGCACTTGCTGCTGATAGTTTTCCGGGCCCAATTCAAGGTGTTGGTGTTGACCGTTAAAGCCCTAAACGGCCTGGGCCCAGCCTATCTGCAGGACCGCCTCACCTGCCAGAACCTGGATCAGCCCCTGCAGTCGGCCGGGGGCGCCCTCCTCGAGGTCCCCTGGATTTCTCGGGTGTTGACCTTGCAGAGGGCATTGTCTGTGGCCGCGCCGCAACTGTGGAACTCCCTCCCACCGGAGGTCCGCCTGATCACTGACCTCCCCTCTTTCCATGGACAACGTAAGATCTGGCTGTTCCACCGTGCCTTTCCTGAGGGAGATGGGCTGGGTCGGTTGGGTTATGGTGGGGTAGGGGGTAATTTGTTTTACTGTGGGGTTTTTAATTGTATTATTGTTGTTTTTTAATCTGTTTTAATATGTTGTTAGCCGCTCCGAGATGCTTTTAGCAGGAGGAGGCGGCATACAAATGTTATAATAAATAAAATAAATAAATAGCAGAGCTTATTACAGCTGCATTACTCTGCTCTAGTGGTTAGGGTGCTGGGTGGAGTCATTTCCCTGCTTTGACAGGAGGTACGGTTTGTGGGGAGGGGATGTGGCTTCTCTGGGACACGCTGGGGACCGACCTGGCAATTTCTATTTTACAAATTAAGCACGGTGAAAAGCATATTCACTGTGTTTTCACTGCCAGTGGGGAAAATGCAGTGAAGACTGGTTCCTGCATCTAAATCTGTGCCATCCTTGAGATGAGACTGTTCATGTTTGTAAAGTTCATCACATGTTTAAGCGCTCTGCTAAATCGGCTCCCCACCACCTTCATGTAATCTCTGCTTCCTATGAGATGGTCTGGCCCCATCCCATCCACCTGTTCAAGCAGTATTCTTTAGTTTCATTACATATTTTAGTTACACTTCTGATTTAAGCATTTGTTTGTCATAAACTGCACTAAACCTGTTTTTAAAATACCATACAAATATTAACTAACTAGCCTGTGAGTTTAATCATTGCTTTGCTGTGAAAAAGGTCAATGCTCTCAGAGGCACAGCGAAGTGAAATATTTCTCAAAGGCCATACAAATAAGCAGGAGGAAGACTCCCTAGGCTTCCTGGCTGCTTCCTACCAAGCCACAATGCTTCTCTGCCAGGATTTCAAACTGGCCTAAAAACCTAATCTTTTCTCAAATGTCTTAGTTACGGTAGAACACCATTATTGACTAATTTGTCTCTTAATTTCTCCCATTTTCCTGTCAGATCACATAAGTCTTGTGGGACCTCTTATTCTTCATCAGATCCAGGAGATTGCAGTCTTATAGATATGCTTTCGTTGTGATTCCTGTCAATGGTGATATAAACTTTCTGTTTAAGGAACATTCCACTCCATCAGATATCCAAAAGGGTTTGTTTGGTCTCAGGCCACATGAGACTGTTATTTCATGAGACATCTTTTTCAGGACTGTTCAAAATATGACAGGACACACTGTGCTTCTGAAAGTAAGGGAAGCTGGGTGTACTGAATATAAACCCTTTTAACTTAGCCAAAGTGCATTCAGCAAGTGCCAAGTACTTGGGTTGCAAGGTCTCAGAAGAGACACTTAAAAAGGGCTTACTGCACAAAAGACTTTTTAAAATGAAAAGAACAGGAAGGAATTAAGCGTCCACAACTATGACCATTTTTAGACGGGATGCACCCACCCAGGTCCACCCATCCCCCATGGACCCGGGTACCCATCTGAAGATGGCATGGGTGCATGCCCCCACCACCTACGCACCACCCACCCATAGCCCCGCATGGCGTAACCTGGGTTTCCCCCCAATGCTCCATGTGGGGGCATGAATGGGCAGTGTGTGTGCGCGGGCGGGCACACACACACCCATCTTCCGCTGTCTACCCCCCTCCCCATTCACCGGAAGTGAGTGGCAGCACACACAGACTCATCCCTTAGGCGTGTCCTTTTAAAATGGCCTATGACTTACACCCATCTGTAGGTAACAAAAAACCTTCATCCCTACTCCCCGATTTCCCTCTTTTTCAAAATATTTTTTAACAAATCTTTCATTCTTTCTCAAATCTTAGTATTTACCAGTGGACTAAAGGAATCTGAGCAAGACAAACAATGCAAAGAAACAACCAGGCAAATACAGCATGCAATCATAGAAATGAAGAGTTGGAAGAGTCCTCAAAGGTTGTCTAAATCAACCTCCTTCCCCGGTGCAAGATGCCTCCAAGGGATGTTGGAGATTTCACAACCTTCCTCGGTTTAGGAACCTGCCTCAAATCCATATCGCTGGGGATTCTGGAGCAGTGGCCAGTCTTTCTGTGCAACAGCCTCACCCTGCATTGGGCCCGGCCATTCACAGGAAAGGCTCCGCTGCATGGCCCAGGTCAGCATGGCCCTCCTGTCTCTCTCAAGCCCCTGTCACAGCTCCCAGCTTCCTGACTGGCTGCTGGCCAGCATACAAAGCTGGGTGGTAAGAACAGGAACCTGGGTGGAACTTTCTATACCTCACATCCTGATCCTGCCTCTTCCTTGATCCTAGCTTGTTGGGCCTGCTCCCTGGTCCTGTTCTACTCTAGTTCCTTGAACTTGTATCCAGTCCTTCCTGCAGCTCCAACCCTCTTATCTACAGTCTTTGAATGTATGCAAATAAGGCATTTGCATATACACATATGGTATATTAGGTGCCTACCTAATCTTGCAAACCACCAAGGGCACAATCCTCCACCATTAAAGTTAATGGAAACTGAGCCATTGACTTCAATAACAGAGTACTGTACCCTTGGTGACTGCATCTAAATTAAATATTTGGATATTATTATTTCTTATTATTATTAACAAGCATTTATATAGCACTAGCAGTGTACCTAGCGCTTTACAAAGTAATTGAATAGATACGGTCCCTGCCCTAGGATTTACAATCTAAGAGACCGGGTGTGGGGGGAGACGAAGGGAAGGGAAACAGAGGGAGAGACAAGGAGTTCCCTTCGCCGCCGAAATGGCGGCGACGGGTCATTGTCGCGCCCCTCCTCCCCGTCCCCGAGAAAAGATGCGGGAATGTGGCCGTGGCGAAGGGGCTAGCTAGCAAGCCCTTCTCCTGAGCAGAGGTTGCTGGGCAACCGTCCTGGAAGTGAGGCCGCACATGCGCGCCTCATTGGACCTTGAGGACTCCGCCCCTGATAGAAGGGGCGNATGTGAGTCCCAGGTGCACGCGCTTGGCTTAGTTACATTAAGAATGATGGCTGGTTGGTCCATGTGGTGAGGATATGAGTACACAGACCTTAGGTAACAGATTGTACTGGATGGAGGGTATCAGCAGGAGTTAGGTGAGGGGAGCGAGGAGTCGGGGACGGCAGAGCGGAAGAGGTGGGTCTTGAGGAAGGATTTGAAGGTACGAAGGGATATATATCGTAGGTATAAGCAAAAATATGTGCACACATTTTTTTTAAAAAAATCTGGGCCATAGGTGAAGCAAGGAACCTCATTTACAAATGGAATGTTCATGAGGCCATTCTCATTAATATTTCAAAATAGCTATTATTCTTCTGCAGCTCTGGGATTAAAAAAAAAAAATGCTGGCATATGAAAGATCTGTCACAACAGGCCCCAACCAACCTGTCTACTTTCCAGGCTGCTTTTACATGAGCAGAATTCTGGAATGGCATCCTGGGATTATTATTCAAGGGATAACTGTCTACTTGATAATTCATTTTTCAGGACAAAGCACTATCCTGGGATGGCAGTGTACATGGTTATCCTGGTATAAGAGTCACAGGGAGGACTGCATCAACTCCATGGTGCAGTTGCATTTCATCACCTTGAGGAACTCCAGCTGCTAGAGCATTGGTCTTGTCATTAATTGTCTGGGATGTACATTTCCAGAGGGGATTCTATGTTTGTGTAGAGAGCTGAGACTAACAGGGCAGTTCCAAAGGGAACTGGATTCTGCCAGACAGATGGTGCAGTTGAATTTCAGCACCTTCTTCCACTCTGATTTCTGGGAATATGATAGATTGGTGGGGATGCCAGTGCTCTTTGGAGATGGTGGACATGTCATCTGCTCCCTCCATTTCCAGCTGTCCCCCTTCTTCCCTGATCAATTTGAGGGTTTTGTGAGAGACCCTAAAGAGAGGGGCAGTATCCTCCTGGTCCTGGGTGCCTCTTCTGGCTGCTGTGTGGGCAGCTGTGAGCCCCTCTCCTCCCAGTGTTCTGTCACTGTGCTTGTGTCACTCGCTGTCATGGGTCCCTGGAAAGGATGGCGGTGATGGATTCCCTCTGCTTGCAGGGTGGGAGTGGCTTAGGAGGGAGCATGGTAGCATTTCATCACAACCTTCTCTGTTGTAAACCCCTACCCATCCGTGCCATTTTGCCACCAGAGACTGCAGACTACCATAGAGATGTTGGATAGAGGGAATGTCAACTCTACCTGCAATTCTCTATGGCAGGCGGCTTCATCCCAGAATAAGTGTCTACACGAACACTAGCACGAGAATGGGTATTATTTTATCCCAGAATAAATAAAACCTAGAAAATGAGGTTTTATCATTTCGGAATAAAATCAGATTTCTTTATACCAGTATGTCTGTCCACACAATCGCTTAATCACAGAATTAGGCATTTATTCTGGGATAATGCTCATGTAGAAACAACCCCAGTTGCACCCAAACTTCATTAAAATTGCACCAAATGCTCCTTATGATTTGGCAGATATTGGGATTAGATGTTCAGAAGCTCTGCCAGTTTAACATGCCTATAAGCAAAACGCAGTTAAAACTCATAGTGGAGGTGTGCAGGAGGGACCCATATCATTTTTCATTTTTGTTATTTAAATACATATTTTTTCATAAATATCAACATTTTGTTTTTGATTTTGCTTTCATTTTCGATTTTCATTGGTTTCAATGGAAAACACATTTTTGGCTGTAACTTTTTTTGCTTTCCTTATATTTATATGTAACTTGTAGGCGTTGTAGGGGTTGTAATGGAAGGCACTAAGAGTATCAAATTTCAAAAAGATTAGATAAAGGGTCCTGGTGGTATAAACAATTAACTTATGAATGTATGTCTAACTGTAACATCCTCGTAGTCCAACCAGTGTACATGAAATTTGGCAGGGTTGTATCTCACACCTTCACGATCATCTCTGCCAAATATAGGAAAGATGCAGTTGATGTAGTTTAGTTTATTGTATTCAGCAAAAATTTTGCTATAACAATTCGGCACATAGAAAATACATAAAAAGCTTAACAACATGAAATAGAACCAAAAGTATAAGTTAAAATTTGAAACTTAAAGTTTAAATTGGAAATTACACAGCAATAAGGAAACTGAGATCTAACAGGCTAGTTCCCATAAGTCCAAAGTCACCAAATAGCAAAACTCCTGGGTCTTGAGGCCAAGGAATGGCTAGTCTTTCTCACTTCTTCAAATTCTCTCGACCAGCTTGAGGAAGCACGCCACTGCTTTTGTCTAAGCTAGATCTGAAGCAGTGAGAAACACCAACAGTTTTTCTTCCTCAGAGAGAAGTTTGCCCTGGAACAACGGGGCTATCCACACTACTCTTAGGCCTGCATATCTAGGGCAGTGGAAAACTATATGGAAGAGCGTCTTTATTTCTTGGAGGTCACATCGATAGACCCTATCTTCATATAGTATCCCCATTCTTCTCCCTCTAACCACCGCAGATTCAATTAAATTAAAACGAAAGAGAGTTACCAGCCTCCTTAAATTTGGGTCCTGAATCTGCAAAAGATACTGTTCCAAAGTGCAGGAGGATTTTACTCTTGTGTACAATGGAGCAGTCCTGCTGCTCTGAATAGCTACAAGGTCATCTCTGACTGCTTGGTCCCTTACCTTCTGCCTAGTTTCCTTTCTGGCCATATTATAGTCAATACTGTTGTTATCTATCCAGGAAAGGGCTAGTTTGCGGGTCTCTATCTGGATCCCATTCCACCACTTACAATGCAAGGAACCTTGGTGCTGTCTTTGCTCATTATAACACTGGGAGGCTAGTACCGAGATCATCCCTTGCTTTAATTTGAGGCAGTATAGCAGTGCTCTACAAAGAGCTCGCGACTTAACTGACACCACACCCGTCTCTAGACGAAGCATAGGGAGGGGGGAAGCTCTGGGGGCTCTCAAAACAGACCTTGAAAAAAGGTTTTGAGGACGTTCTTCCCTTGCCCTATAGTTAAAGCAGGTCAGCTCTGCTCCATAGAGAAACTGAGTCAAAACTTTAGCTTCAAAATTGTAGAGAATCTGATATAAGGGAACGACAGGCATTTCTCGATTCATCCGAAGTATTGCCATTGATGATTTGTACGCCTTTGCAACCCAGGTCTCTGAGTTTGCCTTCCAAGCTCGAGAGCTTGAAATTATAATACCCAAATAAGAATAATGTGGTGCCTGAAATACTTCTTGAGATCCAATCCTC
>QEPC01004523.1:3399041-3437551 GCA_003113815.1 Sphenodon punctatus
CCCCCCTTCCCAACACCTTCTGAGCTAGTCACTGTTCCTGAACAGTAGGCATTGAGTAGGATTATTAGATTGCTTTAAGTTTCATTTCAGTTTTGTACTGAAATGAAACTTAAACCTTAAACTGAAACCTTGTGTTGTCTGTGATTTCCCCCCATTCCATAGATAGATAGATAGATAGATAGATAGATAGATAGATAGATTAGGGACAGTAGACAGTTGTAGGAGTTAGCTTAGTGATAGAGATAGCGTTAGTGATTTAGTTTTAGTGTTTGTAGGAGTAGGCGTGTGTACTTATTAGATAATCCATTTAGTTCATAGCATTTAGAATAGTTAATAGCAGTTAGATTTAGTGTAGATAGATATATATTAGATAAAAACATTAAATAAAAAACCCATATAAAAACAAAATAAATAAATAAAAAACAAAAAACCCCATATAAAGCCAAATAAAAAACAAAAAAAACACATATAAAAAACAACAAAAATACCCATAACAAAACATTTCCCGAATGGCCGAACCCGAAGCGAACGGCCGAACCTAACGGTTGAACCCGAACCCGGAGAACTAACTGAACCTCCGAACCGAACGCAGCCGAACCAAACAGCCGAACTCGAACTGCGATCTGTTCGCCCATCCCTAGTATGGAGCTTTTCTTAAAATCACAGCGTTCAATTGCTTATAAAATCAGTTTCCTCTATCCAAACATTTTAAATTGTGGTACACGTAGTGCCCTCCATTTGTGGTACAATCTCCCCAAGTTTCATCATAATTGAATAAGAATAAAAAAAGTTATAGCCAGAAAAATACGTGTTTCAGTTTTTTCCGATTATTTAAAAAACAAAAATTATTTTTTGTTTTTGTTGTTGTTATTAATTATGGATTATTTATTATTTTGATTATTATCATTATTAAATTTTTCTATTACAATAACAAAAAAGAAACTTAAAAAATTGCTTTTCGTTATAATAACAAAAATGAATTGCACACCCCTACCTCATAGAGTCATAGGGTCACAAGGCTGGAAGGGAACTCAAGGATAATCTAGTCCAGCCCCCTGTACCACTGCAGGACCTGCCTAGGGATGGGCAAACAGAAGGCCGTTCAGATGTTCGGACATTCGGTCGTTCGGTTCGAAACCCGAGTTTGGGGTTCGGCTGTTTGGTTCGGCGGAGTTTGGTTCAGCCGAAGTCAGCCGAGCATTCAAAAAAGTGCTATCAGTACCGAACCGAAACCAATTTTTTTTTAGTATTGGTATTATTTGGCCCTGAAACCACCCCTGGTGTCCACCCCTGGTGCCAGGAAGTCTGCTCCTCAGCTGCCTCCCCTTTCCAGTCACGTTTTTCCCACCCAAAGTCACGTTTTTCCCACTCCCAAACTCATCCGACCTCATCCGAACTAATCCGAACTGTTCGGAAGTTCAAGCGTTCGGTTCAGAAGTTCGGTTCGGTTGTCTGAACAGGTTGAGTTCGGGCCGAACTCTGAACTTCCAAACCGCGTTCGCGCATCCCTAGACCTGCCACACCCCAACCAACTGCACAGAAAAATTCCACCAATAGCTACAAGTACTAGAGACTGGGACCAACCAGAGCACACTGATGCCTGAAATAACAGGAAAACTGCTGCTAATCTGCTACCAAGTTAAAGAGCATTGTCTAAAACAACATACAACTTAAAATATTTTATAGGAAAAGGATATCAATAAAAAGTGGAGATGATCACATGTAATAACCCAGCCACTCCAGCCAGAAGTGCTGACACTACCACTACTAGCCACTGAGCTTTTGCTCTGGGCTTTGCGATAGCAGAGGTAGTATTGCCACCTCTCTCCTCAAGGCGAAATCTGGACACTGTTAATTTGCATAAATGTTCAGCTATTTATGCAAATTTGAAATAGCCACTTGCCTGAAACTGAGTCAGGGCCAATGAAAAACCTAGTGGCATGGGGATATAAGATGGATGGAACTCCAGAACTACACAGACCAGCCACAGAACTCCATAGACTAAACAGCCATAGCTCCATAGAATGCTACTGAACACACACTACATCTCAGAACAGGACACCAAAGGCAAATCCCTCCTTCATTTAAGTCAGTGTCTCAGTTTCCAGTGGGCGCGATCCCAACCCTCCCCCCCCTGCGTGCAGTACGTGTGCGGCTCCCATAGATTGTGCACACCACACAGTCCCTGAAACAGGGGTGTCCGCAGGATGTGCATGTGCCCACACACAGCACATGTGGCACATGCATTGCTTGGGATCAGCCCCATTGACTATAATGGGAGGATTGCACCCCATAGCTTCAATATAGAACACTATGGAACTGGCACCATAGCTCTATAGAACTCCATGTATCTCAGCTCCATAGAATTCAATAGACCAAAAAGGTCTAATAAACAGTTACCCCCACTCCACAGAATAGACAATGGGCACAATCCTATGTCCTGAGTGTGCCCGCCACCCGCGCAACATGTGCAAGACATCTGCTCAAAGCACCCACGGTTCGCGTGGAAACAGGAGAGCTGCATGTGGCAAGCGCACAGCCCGGCCCGACCCAAACCCCTGCATCCATGCGCCCTCCCTGCTCCATTGCCTGCTCCTCACACCATATGTCTCAAACCTGTGAGCCACAAGGTGCATGGGTCTCAGGTTGCGTGCTTGCCATGCACGGCTCTCCTTTGTCCGTGCACCATCTGTGTGTGCATTGTGCATGCATCTTGCGTGCATTTCACACGCATCCGACACATGTTGCACGGGCAGCAGGTGCACACAGGGCATAGGATTGTGCCCACTGTCGCGTGTGTGTGCACGTGCGTGCGTGTGTGCGTGCACGTGCACAGGTGCATACAGGGTGCTGCTGGCGCAGGGGTGTGTGTGCCTGTGTTTAGTGTGTAGAGTGCGATTGGCAGAGGTGCATGTGTGTGTGTATTTATAAATGGAGGCTGATAATGAGATGGTGTTTGTGTTTAGGGCCGGGGGAGAACCTCAGATCTGGGACCAAGGGAGGCCCGTGACAAGCTTTTATTTGGCCACTTTCCAGTTCCTGGATCTGGCTCCTGGATCCAGTTCCTACCCCACAAGTGCTGAAAGACTGAACTCAGGGGAAGAGACCAGAGATGAGGACCTGCACACAAGGAGAGGGGACAGATTCACGGCACAGAATCAGATCCATGATCTGGACCCTCCCTTTCCTTTCCCCATCCTGAGTGCACCTCTAAAGCACCCCATGCACAGCTTCTATCTCTGCTCCCCAATCAGCACCTCCACTCTCTAACCCCAGTACTGCACCCTCTCTGCTCCCTCGCCTCAGAAGCCTGTGCCCTCCCCACCACCAGGGAGGATGGGGAGACACACAGATGTGCGCCTGCTCCACCCCCAAGCTGCGCCCAGCAGCCCACACACCCCTGTCAGCTCACAGCAGGGTCTCAGAGATTGTAGAGCCCACTGTATGGGTGAATGAGAGCTAATGTGCGCCCATGTGTCTGCGTCCTGTCAATTAGGTTGCACGCAGAGCCTCCGTATGTACAGGTCCACCAACACCATAGAGTCGCAGGCGATAATCCTAGAGCGTCCGAGGAGCGACTACTTCCTGTCCCTCTCTCCGCTCTCGCTCTCACTGGTGTTGCCAGTGGGGGCTTCCAGCAAGTGTATGAAATACACACTGGGGGCTGCCCGTTTATTAGGCTGAACATGCTAAACATGTGAGTGGGGACAGAACGGGGGCTGCATGAACTAAACACAGACTCCAGCTGGCTATCATCTCATTTGAAACACCCTTAGTTTTACATCTCCCCAGATAGCCCATCACGGAGACCTCCACTGTACTGATAACTTAGGCCCTTTTCACACAGACATCTAGCACTGATAAAATGGGTGTTACATTTTATTATACATGTTGCAGGGCTGCAGGTGTGCTCTGTGGATGCCCTGCAACATGTATAATAAAATGTAACACCCATTTTATCAGCGTTAGATGTCTGTGTGAAAAGGGCCTAGGTTAGCTTGGGAAAGTCCTTGTGCTCAGGGTAATGCAGTGACTGAAAATATGACACAGTGGCGTCCCCTGGGAGCAAAAGGCAGCATGCCTACGACTGCACAAATCGTCACAGAAAGAGGGGGCACAGCACTTTTTCTCTCACAGGCACTTGGGGCCAGGCATTCTCTGGGCCTTTATTCATCATGTCTTCTTTTTGATCCATTAACTCAGTTCCATTTTTCAGTGTATTGTAAATCTCTTTGAACACAACAACTGTGTTCCAAAATAGTATCCTTAAGCCCAGGAAATCTACCTTATATCTGTTACAACTCAGTAAACAATGAACACTGAAGTATTTGACATCATTGTGTAAATTTATCAGGCTTTTTCAGCTATTGAAAACTGTATCATTTTTCTCAGACACTGAATCAAATTTATAGCAGTACCTGCTATAGCTAGGAAGGGGGATTGTCAACATTCCCACTGTAAATTGCATGTGCTTTATCAACAAATTAAAACTTGCCATGTTGTTTGAACTTGGAACACAAGGTATCGGCACAGAGAAATTAAAAAATAATTTTAAATGTGTCTACTAAAAAGAAGGATCTGTAATTTCCCTTTAAACCTTCCCAGATAACAGGGAAACACAGAGCTGTTGCTATTTCTCTGACCTTTTCCCATAGGTATTATGGTAGAAACACAACAGGGGACGGCTGAACAAACCTCATATATAGGCATAACAGTGCCAATTAAGACTGGAGGGAAAACCTCTGTTATAAATGCCTTTCCTTTTGTGGATTTTAGTCAGGCTTTTCAATGTAGCTTTAATGTAATATTTTGTGCTTGTAAATAGATTTGTCTTCAAAGAGAGAGATTCTTTTTTCCTCCTTTTTATGCTGTTCATCTTTAATCAATAGGCACCACTGAACAAGAAGGCATTAATATGTAGATTGCTGGATGCAAATGGACTGTCATGGGGATTCCCAAGGAGCTCTGGGTAGCTTTTATATCTGAAGAATTTTCCTTCTTAAAAGAATACTCTGCTTTGATAGAGCTTACTTAGCTTGCTTCTGATGGATAACATCCTTTTTACATAATCATAGCATGTGTAAGGGTACTTGGCTTGTGGATTTCTTTTAATTCCTATTTTTTCTAAAGAGGGCGGGAGGAAAGAAATGTGAAAAAGGCAGTCGAGAGAATTACTGCTCTGTCTATGCTTGCAGTGACTGACATGGACTATCCTTCAGCTTGCGTACTGCCTTTCAGCTTGATTTAACACTCAGACCAACGCCTGAGCAGTGCAGTTTACAGATGCACAATCCCTTTCCAGAAAGCCCTGAGGGAAGATGCCTGTATGAAAGACCGGCAGCAAAAATTCTGTCTGCCATCCATGACTGTATTCTGTGAACCATTCCTTTGCCACAAAAGCCTAGTTTCAGGAATCCAGGTTTTTTTGGTTTTTTTGTTAGTTAATGAATAAACTATTGTGATGATGCCGAGATTTACATTTATTATAAATGCAGAGGTTACATTTAATATGGATCCAACATTTCTGGAAGGCAAATATTAGATATATGATCAGGAGCAAAATGTAATAATGGATATTTCTAAGACCAATTTTCTGTTTTCAATTTCATACCTCATAAAACAAAAATGTTGATGTTAAAATAATTACAGAAATCTGCCTACGAGAAAAATGGAAGCAGTGATCCAGACCAGATGTCTTTTCAATGGTGACGGATTAATTTACAGACAGAAAGAAGAAAGATATTGAAGGTAGCTGATCCCTCTCTACAGTTGTCATTAATACCAGCACAAAATATTCACAGAATTAGCATATCTTAAGTCCATTCCATTCGGAACCCATTGATAGTCTATTCATAGAAAGTTGAGCGAACAATATTTCTTTTTGAAAAATTATTTTAATTTTTAAAGTATTCTTTTTTTAAAATGTTTTATTTATTTATTTAAATGTATATCCCAATGGCTTAGGGTGGCTCACAAACAATAAAAAACCCTTTAAATCCCCAACCCTCCCACAACTCCCCATAAAATCCACCAACCATATGCCAAACCCACCCAACAAACCCAGCCCTGTCCTCCCTTATCCCCATCTGCCAAATGCTTTTCAAGCAGAAAAGTCTTTTAGACCGCCTTCTGAAGATGCTCATGTCTGGGCTCAAACAAATCTCCAGGGGAAGGGTGTTTCTGGCCAATGTGCAAAATAAGTCAGGACAAACTAGCCATGTTAATTTTTACTGGTTCACTTAGTTTATAAAGTAATCTAATAACTAAAGAGAAATACTGAGCATTTCATTATGATTAAAATAACTACAAAGTGCTTGCACGTAGCTTAATGTCAAAACCACCCATAGACAATTTTGCAGCATACTAGGTAACAGGGATGGGCGTTATGGATTTGGATTAATCTGTAAAAGGCCACACTGTTACAGATTCGGATTATGAATCTGCATTTAAATTTTTTAAAAATAAAAAATATTTTAAAAATCATTACACGTGCACAAAATAGCCACGGGGCTGTTCTGCACATGCACAGCCCTTTTTAAAGCAGCAGCACCAGTGTCACTGCCATTTTGTAAAAGGGCTGCCGGTCTTCACATGCGTCGTGGCAATTTTGCGCATGCACAGACCGGCGGCACTTTCCCAAAATGGTGGCGATGCTGCCACTGCCATTTTGGAAAGGGCTGTGCATGCGGAGAATGGCCTGGTGTCCATTTTGCGCATGCACAATGATTTTATTATTATTTTTTACTTATTTTTTATTTTAAATGTTTTTTATGCCTTTAAATCCAAATCTGTAATCCAAATCCATAATTAAATCTGGAAATTACAGATCCGAATTGACAATGGATCTGATACTATAATTTAATCTAAATGCCCATTCTTTCTAGATAATGCAGCCAAGCACTCCATGAAACGAGCTGCCAGCAGATTTAAAACAAGTAAAAGGAAGTACTTTTTCACTCAACGCATAATTAACTTATGTAATTTGTTGCCAGAGGACGTTGTCAAGGTCAGTATTATAGCTGGGTTTAAAAAAGGTTTTGATAAGTTCTTTGTGTTTAGGTCCATTAATGGTTATTATCCAAGTAGCTTATTGGATGAACTTCTTACTGTTGGGGGCTGGGAGTGAACAACAGGAAATGGATTGCCCTATTGTGACTTGGTTCTTCTCCCATGTGATTGAGATTGGCCACTGTCGGAGGACAGGATGCTGGGCTTGATGGACCATTGGTCTGATTCAGTATGGCACTTCTTAGGCTCTTATATTCTAATGGAAGTAAGCAGACTTCAATAAGCAGATATTGATTTCTATTGAGGTAAATATTAAAACTGAGGATCCCAAAAGGTAAATATTGTCACAAGGGAATATTGACCAATATTTATCTCAACGAACTAAAAGCACCTTTCAAGTATTAATGAACTCAAATGATGAGCACCTCTGTGGCAGGGCCAGCTGTAAGCAGGGCCAGTAGGGCCAATGTCCTGGGCTCCAAGGTCAGAGGGGGCCCTGCAGGAAGGCCAGTCTTGGTAGCGTCAGGTCCAGTGCTCCTAAGGTCACAGAAAAGCTATTTCTGTGGGGCCCTTTTTCCACACCTGACTCTCAGTCCCTGAAGGTGGCTCCTTCCTGTGGGGCTCTGCCCTCTTCTCCACACTTTTATAAATCACCAATCTCTGAATTCCCCTGCCAGAGGAGTGTATGTGTGTGTGTGTACGCGCGCGCGTGCACTCACGTGTGTGAGACTTTACATGTGTCTGGAAACTTATGACACTTTGTTTTTGTAAACAAAAACCATTAAAGGGGTGGATCTATGGAGGGAGAGGCCATGGGGGTTCTGCATTTTATTTTAACCCTGGGCCTCGCAAATTCTAAGGCCAGTCCTGCTCTGTGAGGTATGGCAATGTTACAGTTCCCAGTTTAAAAGCAGCAGAACTAAATAAGGGCACATAAGTTATAGAGATGTGCACCGAGGGCCCATGTCACTTTTGTTTTCATTTTTGTTATTTAAATGTGTCATTTTATTTTTCATAAATATCAAATTTTCGTTTTCGTTTTTGCTTTCATTTTTGTTCTCCATTGGTTTCAATGGAAAACACATTTTTGGCTTTAACTTTTTTGTTTTTCATTACATTTGGCTGAAACTTGGAGAAATTGTACCTCCAATGGAAGCCATTAAGTGTACCAAATAGTACCACAAAGAGCCGTATGTCGCAGGAAAAGCTACGTATGATGCCCAACAGATGATTTACCCAAGTACCGAGTACTGGCCTGAGTACTGGGCCAATTCCTCGGTTACTTGGTACTCAATAAAACTGAGTAAAATACCAAGATATTTGGTAAAAACCAAGTAATTTCGAATACTGAGTTTCAGCACTAAAATTCACTCTAAAATAATACACTCTCGTTTACAAACAATCTAGACAAGCTTATAGCATAAACTGAAATACACTGCTAAAAGATATAATCACTGAGACAAAGGGTATTTTCAGACATTACGTGGTCAATGTCCACCACAGTCAATTCCCTGTGGTGGCTTGGACCACATAACGTCTGTTGGGGGGAACGTATGTTCCCCCCCAGATGTTACCACGGCATGGGATCAGATTCACCACGCGAGCGGCCAAAGCAGCGGGGCCGGAGGTCGCATGTTGAATCCGATTCCAGGCCGTGGTGACCCCCGCCGTCACGTCTGGACAGTGGACATGGGCCGGAATCCCCGCAGGGATTCCAGCCCGTGGCCATAGCGGGTGGGCACTGCAGCGGCATTGTCTGCGGCAACCGCCCGTCTCCCCAGAGGGCGGGCGGTGGGGAGCGTGGAGGGGGCGGGGCAGTGCGGCCGCACGTTGCATCGCGTGCCCCCCCCCCCCGATTCCACGCCGGGATCCCCCGGAATGTCTATTAGGGTGTTACGGGTCATCCCGGCGGGGGATCATTTCCTTGATTTCGTGACGGGGCCAATTGGCCCCGTCACATCTGAAAACACCCAAAGATGATTTAAAAAGCCAGGGAATTTCCAGTAAGCACAATTTCAGAGACTGTCCTTTCTCTGACACGTCTTCTTAGGTCCCGATCAAGGCCATAGATATAATAGGGACAGGTGAGAAGGAGCTGCAGTGGGGTCCATGAACCTGGAGGGCCATGCTCCCTTGTGTGGCTGTATCCCCTGCCACCAGGAGATCCCCATTCCATCTTCTGCTTCAGAGCTACTCCCCTGCCCCCAATCCTAAGACTTTGGGGTTTAAAGCCACACTGAAGTCAATCATGCAATTCATTCCAGTTCTGCAGTTAACATTACTGCAGGTACAACAGGGATAATTTGGGTCCAGGCATTATCTTGCATCACAAAATGTATGTTTTTAAAACACTGTTTAAAAGAAATTTGGAAATCTGAAACCTTGTGCAGTATAGGTTCCGCTCTGCAGGTTTCAGAGTGCTCTGGCTGTGGCCCAATAAAGCATTTAAAAATGTTCATGCAGTTTGCCAATAGCAGGTAATGGGACTACTCTTAGTGCTTGGATGCTTTCAGGATCAGGATCTATGAAACTGTATTTTCTGTGCATCCAACTTCGCACTGAATTCCACAGGATTGTTTCCTTTTAGAGATTTCACACCTTGTTCTTTTGTGTTAAATGTGGGTAGGACCTCATCAGCTAGGGAACCTTTTTCTTCTCAGGGCCCACTTTGAAAATTAGTACAAGCTCCATAGATGTTGAAGTTACAGGTGCTTGAGGGGAGTACTCAAGAAAAGAAGGGTCCTCCAGACCATGGATCTGTGCCATGGATCTATTTCCTCTCCTTGTGTGCTTGCCCTCATCTCTTGTTCTTTACTCTGAGCTCAGTTTTTCAGTGCTTGGGGGTAGGAACTGAATCCAGGGCCCTGATCCAGGAACTAGAAAGGGGCCACATAAAAAATATGTTACCGGCCACATTTGGAACAGGCGGTGCAGCTACCTTATACCAACACAAACCATAGGTCAATACCTTTCATGAAGAACTTGAGAGGGAAGGCACCTGAAAAACATTTATTCCAGCGAGATCTGAGGTCTTGGACAGGATCTAGCATTCTAAACTACACTTCACGGGACTTCATTTCTCATTCCTCATTCAAAGAAAAACAACCTTGCCAGGGAAGGGCAACACTGCTGGTAGTTAGTTTAACTTACTTAGGGTACAAACAGATGCATGGTGGCCCGTTGGGGCCCAGGACACAGCACGTCTATTTATGCACCGCCAGATGTTAGCCCAGAACTGCCCCAGGGCGGGTAGGTGGCTAGCCCATGCTGTGTCCTCGGAAAATCTCTGAGGATGCAGTCCAGGCTAAGGGCTGCCAACACAGGCTAGCATATGTGTTCAGCCCCATCATACTCACCTCAGGGCTGAGCACTATGGCTTTTCGTCATGGAAGGGTTGGGGGGGCAGGGGGCATGGTGGGGGCAGTGCCAGCCGCCCACACATATGTTTAGTTCCCTGCCCTACCCGGGCTGTGTGGGAAGCTGGATGGCTCTCCAGCTGCGGGCAGTTTAGTTCAGGGCCCCTACCAACCCAGGTCATGTTGGCCACAGTTTCCCAAGGGTGCTTCCCTTGTTGTGATATTTTTGGGGGGTGGAGTTTATTTCTCTTAATCATTGGCAAGGGGAGGGGGCGAGCTGCCACACCCACAACATTAGAGGGTGCTTTTAGACAGATGGTACCCACGCCTCTGCTCAGCCTCACCCCCGGGTGGCCCACCCATTTAAAGGCAGGCCACCCAGGAGTGAGATGGAGCAGAGGTGAAGCAGGCACTGCCTGCTTTGGGCCAGCTCCACTTTCAGTGTGCTGGAACATCTAGGAGCATAGCAAGTGGAGTGGGCTGCCCAAACCCAGGGCACTGACTGGGGGCAGAGCAGCAATCCATCTACTCAGAGGATGGGCTGCTGCAGCTCTGCTTCAGGTTGGGGGTTGCGCCCTTAGAGCTGTGGGCGGCAACCTAGAGTGGCGGCCAGTCTACCTGTAGTTCTGTGTTGTGGGGGAGCGGGGCAGGGACACTGCATCGGCAGGCCACGGGCAGTGGCAGCACTGGGTTTGTTTAAACCCAGCGCTGTCAGGGCTGCACGCGTGGGATATGGGGATAGCCATCTAAAGACACCCAGAGATACTAATGCACTGTCTTTGAGACCCGCTAGCCAAAGACCCCACAAAGAAAAAAAATTAGATACCTGGCACATTTGATGAACTCAGTGTGCCTGCAACAAGTAGTATTAGACAATGTAAGTTCACGTAGAGGTTCAAAACAAAGCCTATGATAATTCAGAGCCTAATTTTAATTCAGAACTCTAATCCAGATCTCTTCAGCATGCAATTATAATTTAATTATTGACTTTGTCCTGTATGCAAAAATGATCATTGTACTTTAGCAAAACTAGACATTTCTCTAAACTGAAGCAGACGGATCAGCCTGATACATTTCATTATGCAAATATTTTCAGTGCTCTGGAACTAAGTTACATTAATACAAGACTAAGCCTCTGAAACACATGTTTAAACAAACTTATTTTAAAATCCTCATTCTCTTCAGTGATTTAGAAGATTTGGGACTTCCTCCCGAGTGCTCTAAAAATATCAGCTGGTGTAATATCACAATAACAGAAGTGAAGCTGTATTAAGGATTTTAAAATGCAAGGAATGTCACCACCCCTCCCCTCTAATGGGACATCCTGCAAATGACTGACGACATCCGGAACTGTATTATTCTTACTTGGCTGCCCTTGGGATAGTTCTGGCATGTGCTACACCTATGCTATTTTAAACGGCATCCAACCCCTGTGGTTGTGTCAGGAGGGGTCAATGAAAGATGAGTGAAATGCTGAATCCTGGGTGGCAAGGTCTTTCCGTGGAATGCAGTGAAATTCACTACCACCTTGGGGAAAAACTTACTTCTAAAAGCGATTTTGTGATGAACTCTGAAGTTGTTGGGCTGTTATTTAATTTTGCTTTTAGGGGACAGAATAGAAAAATCTTTTATAATCCAAGTATGTTTTACAATGCCACTTTGTACAAATACTAAGCATTAAATATACTTAATTTTTATTAATTTATCTTAACAACTTAATAAATGAATAAAAGGCCCCAAAGCTTGCATACACTCAGCAGCAGAAGTCTGTCCTATAAAAAGATATAATCTGAATTACTCTGTCTTTCATCTTTATTAGAAATAAACCAAAGTGGGAAATTCCAGTCCAAATTTCCTCTCAACATTTAGGGAAAGAAAGTTCAAATTTGGAAGATTTTGATTCAAAACCTGGGAATAAAGTTTATCTCCTATCAATAAGTAGAAAATTCTCCAATAAATAGGAAGAGAGATAGTTTCAAGGTGTTTTGATTGTCAAAACAGACAACCTATGTGTCCTATTTCTTTTCATCACTCTGGTACCACATATCTGGACACCTTTTATATTAACATTCAAATAGTTTTTTTTTAGCTGGGTTCCTATGTGCATGCCAGGGCACCAGTGGTCTGAGATTTGCAAGATGACTTCTACAACTGTACAAGCCAACAAGTTTACTTATGTAATGAATTTTGTTAATGTAGCATTAAATTTTGCTTCTTAAAGACGACTTTCCTTCTTCCTTTATTGTTACTTCCCCAATTAGTTGCATTTTTACACCAAGATAACTAACTTGAGTTATCTACTATAGCTCACCACAGTCTATAGCTAGTCACAGTCACAGTGTTAACCTTTTCACCTACTGTTTTCACCTAAAAGGTAGCAGCTACACATTCACAGCTAGTGTTAACTTGATAAGCTTCCCTGAGATAAAGAAAACCCATAACTTGTCTTCTGTAAGAGTTTACATTGAGATAGTTTCTTGATACAAAGCCACACTATAATCTCTTGCAATGAAGGCAAGAGATTAAAGTTTCCCTAAACATATCTTGCCTTATGCAAGGACACAAGACCATGCCTCCCAACATTTTGAGTGGCCAAAGGAGGACAAACCCTACCTCATAGTGAATAAACTCCACCCCCTCTCACACTTATACATGCACAAACACATGTTCCAACTACATTAAGAGGGACAGAAGCTCTTCTTCTTCATTATTAATGATTGATTAGCCTTATACCAATCAGCGTACTCTGCACTCTTTCCACTTAGGGTAAAAACAAATGTGACAATAGCCTGCTCGGGTCTGTGTTTGGTCCATACAGCCCCCAATGCACTCCCCACTCAGTTTTATTGCAACAAACCTCCCAAACGGGCAGCCGCCCCGGACTCCACGCTCTGCCCTCACTACATGAGTCGTCATTCCTTGAATGCTTTAAGCTTTCTCCTGCGACTCCATGGTGCTGTATGCACGCAAGGCTGTGCGGAACCTAACTGACTGGACGCAGGCACGTGGGCATACATTAGCCTGCATTCACCTACACGGTGGGCTCCACATATTGTGAGACTTTGCTGTGAGTGGGGGCTGTGGGTATGGTAGGTGGTGGCATCTAACATGGGCTAATGTTAGCTAACGTGGGCTAATGTCTCGTTTTTTAGGGGAGGCATCACACACCTCCCATCATCTCCCCATGACTCAATCACAGCAAACTCTGGGTACAGGAAGCTGCCCCACTGTGTTTTTCATCTGTTTTCCTTACTTGTTTGTTTTTGCTTCTTGGAGTGCTCTAAGAAGTAAACAGTCAAACCAGTGAGAGTGGAGAGCACTACTCTAGGTACTGTGCTAGGGACTCTATGGGCCTTGGTGGACCTTTATGTGGGCAGAGACTGAGTGCACCCCCACACCACGGATTAGCAAGCATTCACCTGCATGGCGGGCTCCACATTTGCCAAGATAGCGGTGTTACCACCCTGCTTTTTCCTTGTGGCTGCTCTTCTCCCAGGCTTTAAGCCCCAGTTCTGCTCTAGCCCATATGCTGGAGGTCCGAACTCAGCCTCGGAGTCCCCACCCTGCAACACTGTTTGCTGTTCAGCGCTCTGCACGGCTATTCGCAGCTCACCCATTCTCACTGTCTCTGGCTCTGCCTCTGACTTGTCTCTTCCACTCTCCTCCATACCACGTTGCCTGGGGACAGGGCAGCACTCCTGTGCCGGCCCTGGAGCTCCAGCTGCTCTATGAGCCACCCGGGACCGCAGCTCCACTTTCCGCCAGTCTATTGCTGCTGCTTGTTAATTTCACTCTCCCTTGTCTGGCCGGCTCTAATCCCTGCAGCAGGGGAGTTCTCAGCCCTTGTTCTTCCTCCTGTGGACAGCCTCTGCTCCCACCAGCCACTCCACAGGTGTACCTCACGAAGACCCATGTCTGTTGTTATCGGAATCCTCCACCTGAAGTAGCCCTGTTCTTAAAGGGACAGTCTGTTTTTCTGACTGGAACATGAGGCTCTCCAGCCACCCTGCTATAGATGCCATGATTGGGGTTGGGTGGTGGCCCTGTGTCTGTTGGGGGTGAGCATCTGGTGAACCCCTAATAACAGTGTGGTCTAATATGGACTAATGTTAGCTAATGTGAATTATTGTCTCATTTGTTTTCACCCTTGGATTCAGCACCCAAAGAGGGACTGTCCTTCCTAAATAAGGACTATTGGGAGGTATGCAAGATCATGGTCAGGCACAGCCCAATGATACTTCCTGCATAAAGGACTCACTCCAATAAGGAATGAGCACTACATACTCAACCAAACCACTTCAACTGTTAGAGTGCTGGACGTGTACTGAAGTCGACCAGTTGCAACACAGAGCTGCTTTAAAAGCCTATGCTGTGACTATGCAGGCACAAAAGAGGAGTTTCTTTGCTATCCTCATATCATCTGCAAAATCTCGTCCAGCTGAGCCTTCCCGGGTGGTGAAGGGGCTGGTCAGTCCAGCCTCTCTCCACCTGGAACTGGAATCTTTTAGTGCTCGCTGTGACCAGTTTAGCAACTATTTTGTGGATAAAATTGCTCAGATCCATCACAATTTCGATGCTGCACTTGATGCAGTAGGTGTACCTGTATGAAGCCTAGTCTGGTTTCATGAGATCAGTTTCAGCAGGTATCGTCTGCCGAGGTGCTGGAGTTGCTGGGGGCTGTGAGGGCCACAACTTGTGAACTCAACTCATGCTTGTCCTGGCTGGTTAAGGTCAGCTGGGAGACATTAGGAGTATTGCTGGCTCGAGTTGTCAGTGCCTCCATTGTGGAGCGCAAGGTCTTGGGGTGTCTTAAGGAGGCTGTGGTGCAATCTTTGCTCAAGAAGCTATCTCTTGATGCTGACTCCCTTGCCAGTTATTAGCCAGTCCCTAACCTTCCCTTTTTAGGGAAGGTTATTGAACGGGTGGTGGCCCAGCAGCTCCAGGGGCACCTGGATCGCATCAGTTTCCTTGATCCCTTGCAGTCCAGCTTTCATACAGTTTATGGCACTGAGACTGCACTTATTTATTTATTTATTTTCAAAATTTATATCCCGCTTTTTCCCACCACAGGCGGCCCAACGCCGCTAACAACAATACATATACTAAAAACATTTCAATTCAATTTTAAAAAAACAAACAAAAAAACCAATTCAACAATAAAATAAGAGAACCATAAAACACTCCCATACCACCCTCCCTAACCCCCCACCCTACCCTTCTTCCTCGCCAAATGCCTGATGGAACAGCCAGGTTTTGCAGTTCCTGCGGAAGTCCGGGAAGTCCGGGGTCAACCGTGCCCCCACCAGGAGGGAATTCCAAAGGCATGGCATGGCCACCGATTGATGATTGTGGCCTTGGTTGATGATCTGCGCTGGGAGCTGGATCGAGGTTGGTCCACTCTTCTGCTTTTTCTAGATCTATCAGTGGCTTTTGACACGGTTGACCATGAGATGTTGGTGACCCACCTGCTGGAGTGGGTGGAATTGTTCTTGAATGGTTCCACTCCTTCCTGGCTGGAAGAACTCAGTGTGTGATACTTAAGGATTCGTCATCATCTCCCCAGGATCTCACATGTGGAGTACCGCAAGGTTTGCCTGGTGTCTGGCTATGGTGGGGAATTGGATGAAGGTGAGCTGTCTGAAGCTGAATCCCAATAAGATGGAGGTGATACTGGTGGGAAGGGGTGAGGGGGTGGGAGATCCCATCATTGATGGGGTGTGTCCCTCCTTGGTCCCTCAGGTTCAGAGTCTGGGTGTAGTCCTTGATTCACAGCTCCACATGGATGCCCAGGTGGTAGCTGTGGTGAGGAGTGCATTTTGTAAGTTACATCTGGTCCATTGTCTTTGGCCATATATGTCAGGCTCCGATCTTGCCACCATCATCCATGCATTCATCACCTCGATATCGGACTACTGCAACACACTTTACGTGGGGCTACCCCTGGTAATGATCCAGAGACTGCAGCTGGTGTAGAATACGCCACCTCCTGATGGGGACGGGTCATCGTGAGCACATAACACTGGTGCTCCGTTCTCTACACTGGCTGCCTATAGCCTTCTGGGCCTGATTCAAGGTGTTGGTCAGTAGCCTTAAAGTCCTATATGACCTGGGTCCCACTTACCTGCGGGACCACCTCACCTTTTGTGCTCTGGATCAGCTCCTGCGGTTGGCTGTGAGTGCCCTCTTGCAGGTCCCCTCGGTGTCCCGGGTGGCAACGTTTGAAGGGGCGTTTTGGTGGCCGCACCAAGGCTGTGGAACTCTCTCCCAGCAGAGGTTCACCTCTCTCTGGACCTTCCCTAGGCAGGACCTTCCATAGGCTGTTTTGCCAGGCGTTTGGTTAGGGGGACGGGTAGTGTGTGTGTGTGGGGTATTTGAGTATTTATTCGGACCACTGGGGGATTTTTATTACATGTTTTTATATTATCTTGTATTTTATATTTTTGTATTCATTTTTATTACTTATTGTTCATCACCCCAAGCTGCCATTGGGCAGGAGAGGGCGGGTTATAAATAATGAAAATAAATAAATAAATAAATAAACTAACTTACTTTTGCTTCTAAAATGACTGACAGATTTTCAGTTAGTGTATATTAGCAGAGCTAATTGATTTTGATGAGTTGAACTGATTTATACCAGCTAAGAATCTGGCCTTGAGTTTTCAATGTGAGTAGCCCACACAAATGGAATTACCAATTCATATGAGGAATAGCCCTGATGAGATGCTGCTGTGTTCTCAAAAGCATTTTAAGACAGCTGTGAAATCTTACATCCAGCCCACTAATATGCTAGAGTGGTGCAGTGTTGGCTCCCAAAGCATAGAAGAGTTTCTTTCTTTGCCATCAGTTATTTTCACATATTCCATGAAGAAGAAGAGCACCTGTGACACATTTCAGAAGTCCAACAAATGTCATGCACTTGCTAGAATAAACAAAATATGGAAGCTTCTTCATCTGCATTAGATATCTGTCTGCCTACAAGTGCTGTTACTCCATCATTCATATAAACCAGTGATCCAAAGACAAAAACCAGCATTTGGGGCAGCATATGGATTTGTTACCTTCTTAAGATGAAGATGATTGTGAGTGGGGAACACTCACCCATATTATATATACTTCTTCCTTTATGATAGATGTAGTATTGATCATATTCTTCAGTATATAAACTGCCTTCATATGATTTAGAGCTAATATTATTTAGCATTTCAAGGCATCATGTTAGGAGCAACAAAGTACAGTAATAACTGGTTAGAGAAATGCGCAAAATAGCTTAGAAAAGCTGCAGAATTTGGGGGGAGGAATGGGTTATGTGATGAAAAGCACAACACTCTGGTTTGTCCACTGAGACACATGGCACAGTTTAGGCACCAGATCATCACAGAATCAGATTACAAACCCCCCTGTGATATGCCTTTGACGTCACAAAGACACATGCCACATGCTACAAAACACCCAACTGCAAAATACTGCGTGAATGCTTATATTGCAGAGAGCATTGGTGGACTATGTGCAATTGATTGTTACAGCTATCAGAAATAAGTTAATAAGATGGCAGGTACAGCAAACATTAGGTCTGAAAGCTTAGCTTGAGGACACTGGTTGGGGGCATTGGTGCCCGTTGCTTCGTGTGTGGGTGATGGGTGGAGGTGGGTGGAGATGAGTGGAGCGCAGGAGTGCGGATGCACCCCCACCCACCGCCGGCGGTGTTCCCACGGGCATCCCCCACCGCCAGTGGCGAACCATGGCATTCCTATGGATGCCCACCCACCCACACATGTGTGCAAGAGGGGGGGGCACGCATTTGAAAAGGGTCTCTCTCACAGAATGGGCTCTATAATGCTATGCCAAAGCATTAATATACCACGGCTTTTAGGAATTTGTGTTATCTTTTAATCCATTTTCTAGGCATACCTCCTAGCACTAACCAGAGTTACTTCTTTGTCACATGCTTGGTTATGAATGGGTCCCCAAAGCTACCACTTATGCAGCAGATTCTTACAACCTATCATTTAGCCCACAATATGGGGAAGTAAATACTTTCCATATATGCTCCTTCTTTCCTAAGAATATCCATAACAGGCTCTTTATGTTCTCTGTTCTAGCAGAACATGTTTTCTTTGTTGGTCTATTAATAAAACGTTGGCTGGTGAGCCAATGAAGTACTCTTTCATAGCAAATGACAGGAAAGATCCCTTCCCTCTCTATATTTGATGAATGGGGATATTCCCTGGTGCAGCTGTTTGAAGCCAGTGATAGATTGTCTGGATTTGGTTCACTGTCACTGTGTCCCTTGTGTTACCTTCATAAACTAAGCATCTGAGTTAGTGAGATCTAACTGTCAATACAGGTTGTGTTCAAAAGACATTTTACTTGTTTTATTCAAACACCATCATTAGCAAGTGCTGCTTGCAAGGAACAGCTGACAGTTGTAGCACCAGCAATCAGCTGATCCAAAGACACTGAAGATATTAGAACTTCTCCAAAGCAGGGAAGATCAAATAGTGAGCCTATTTTTCCATATTTATGCTGACCAAAAATGCTGAATCATTAGTTACATGATACATGCACAAAGTACAGAAGGTAAATAATCTTTTAATGTCTAGCTCACTTGTCCCTACGTTCAAGCTTTTAAAGCAAAATCAATTGGTAACTTTCAATCCATTGTGTTCCTTAATATGATATCTATTGGGAAAGCAATAAACACTCTTATCTTTCCTGACATTAAATATACTTTAGTTATTAAATTTTAATGAGTAGAATCAAATACAATCCTAATGTCTAATATTCATTAGGGGTTTGAGAGAAAAAGTGGTTCAAATGATCTTTTATTGGACCAACCAGCTGTTACAAAACTGCTGATAACTTATAGTACATCAATATATAATTTTATTTTACAGCTGTTTTGTAAATGTCTGGCGCATCTCTCCTTTCTGCTTACCCCCTTCCCACCTTGCTCTGTCCATTCCCACCCATTCCATGCCCCCTCATATATACCTGCTCTACATTTGCTCAGTTTATATACTTCTACTGGCTAGGCTACATGTCTGAGGAAGGGCGCTGTGTGGCCCAAAAGCTTGCTTATTTCCCCCAACAACAGTTGGTCCAACAAAAGATATCATTTTAACCACTTTGGGTAATTTCAGACGTGACGGAGCGGCATTCGCCCCGTCACAGAAACAACCCTTAGATTCCCCGCCGGGATCACTCCGGCATGGCCAACAGACATGCTGGGGGATCCCGGCGGGGAATCAGGGAGGGGCGGGGCCACGCGGCGCAACGTGCGGCCACATACCCCCGCCCCCCCACACTTCCCCACCGCCCGCCCTCTGGGGAGACGGGCGGGCGCCGCGGCCAATGCGGCTGCAGCGCCCGTCCGAAATGACCACAGCCCGGAATCCCGGTGGGGATTCCAGGCTGTGATCGCCGTCCAGACGTGACGGGCCCCTTCATCCCCATCGGGAATCTCATTCACCACGCGATCGGCGCTGGCCCCGCGGGTTCAGCCGATTGCGTGGTGAATGAGATTCCCAGTGGGGATTGAGCGTGATTAACATCTGGGGGGAACTTCCGGTTCCCCAACAGACGTTACGAGGGCATTCCCCACCACAGGGAATTGACTGTGGATGAGCGTGATCTTGTAACGTCTGAAAATACCCTTTGTCTCTCTGTCACTTGGGACCAACACAGCGACCACACTTATTTCTGGATTAGGGGTTTGCAAAAATCATGATATTGCTTATACGTGAAGATCGATAACACTCTGATTTAATGACAGATGAGCAATGGCTATAGCCTGGTGGTACTCCATTGCCCAAATAACCATGGATCTGATTTACCATAATACTATTCTTAGAAGTTGTGTGTTTAAACATGCTGATACTGAGAATGCGGCAAGAAACAAAGCATTATGACATTGAAAAGTTAATAGAAGTCCCATCTGTAGATTGCTCATAAAATAACACCCACCATTAATATATTTACCGAAACCAAATCTGGCAGGATCTAGTGGTACTCAAACCTTTTGTGATAATGAATGAAAGTTAACAAAGTAAAGACCTCTATTTCTTTAAAACAGAGAGAAGGATCTTTATTTCCTTTTCCCTGTATCTGCAACTAAGACAAGACAATGCCCAAGAATAACAGAATTCCTAGAGTGGCGGCAAAAACAGTCTTCAGTTTAGTATAGGCAGTTTTAGTTACCTCATTAGAATTATTAATAAAGTTAGACAGATCTAGAATATTGTATTCCCTAGACTTTAAACAAAAGGCAAGTTATCAGTGCTGATCAGTACTCAAGATGAAAATGTAAAGTAAAATATCTTCTTCCATTTGCTCAGTATCTCTGGCATATCTAATAGGAAGGAATATTTGCTTGACTATATTTTTTTCCCTTGGATGTTAACATTATTTGCAAATGCACAGCCTGCAAAGCATTTCCTTGTGGCACTACAGGCACATACTCTTTAACTGTACAGGATTCAGATCAATGACGCAGAATTAATTTGGCTTAGCCACTGAAGGCACACAGAAAAGGAGTTAATTCATGATGAACTGCAATGGAATTTTGGAAACAGATTTGTCAGGCCCTAAGTGTCCACTGGAGGAATCCTTTGTTGTAAGAATGATGCAACTACAGATCGGATTATGCTAGACTGTTCATAAAATGTATTTTGAAGTTTGGTATTCCTTTCGAGGACTTACTTACTGTTGCTACTGCGTCTTTTTTTCATGGACTCTCTTTTCTATGGCGAAATATGTGAATACAGGGTTTTGGTAATGAACACATGATATGCTTTCTTTCTGCTTTTTAGTAAGGGTGAAGGGTAATTATACTTTCTTTAATCAATTAGCATCACACAAAATATGATATTCCCAAGGGAGGAATTTTCAAGTCACAGCCTGTAAGCAGAGATTTACAAAACAAAACAGATGCTCCATTAGACCTGTGAGAAGAAACTATAGAGGAGACACTTTCAGCCTCTTTAGGCTTAAGGTTACCATAAAAGAAGTCAAATCCCAGAGTGCCAATATTTTTCATATCAAAGGCTAATATTTTACGTTTTATCTGTACATGCAAAGACAAGCAGACCCTCATGTAACAATAAAAGGTATAACCTGACTAGTAATGTTTAAATCACTTAACCAATTTACACTAACTTTCATATATTAAATTAACATTAGAGCTACTCAAGCTATTAGAGTTAAGATTCCTTGCATGAGAAAGAGGTTCAGAATCAGGTCTTTATATTTAACCTCAAGTTTTAGACTCATGTTCATTTTTCATATATAAAACTGCAATATAAACCTAAAGAGAGTTGAATTCATAATAGAAGCACTGACAGTTTTAAAATTATAATCAGATGGTTAGGTGTTATAGAAAATACTGTTACACAGTTCAACAGTGGTTAAAAGCAGATTAAAAATGTCTTTTGGCAGTAAGGAGCTATCATCCCTACTTATTTCCCTCTTATCATTAAATTTAAACAGGAATGGCTAGGGCCTCACTTTGATCTCACACATCCTGCTGTAAATCTAGAGTGTGTTCACAAAGATATTCCACGGATGCTCATAGACGTGATGGTGGAGTGCCACCATCGGAACCTGACACTGGGCAGTCCAGATCTGGTCCGCAGGCACAATAAACGTGCCGGTGGCCAGGCTGCTGGGGAGTGTGGGGAGACACACAAACGTGCATCTGGACACCCCCATACTGAGCCCAATGTCCTGCCCCCCCCATGATGGGCAGCCATGGTGGCTGGTCATGGCGGCCCCCCAGACCGGGTCAGGAATGGTGGGCTAACACATGTGATAGCCCGCTTAGGCCCAGTTGGGCAGGCCATTGCCTGGGGGTGTTGGAAGATAGCCCAGGATGCAATCCCAGGGGTCTCCAGGATTGCAGCCTAGGGTCATCGCCAACACACACAGGAGCAATCTTGGGCCCAAACTCTGGCGTCCCATCAACAAACATTCTGGTTGCTCGCGGGCCTCAGAGGGCCTGAGTGGGTCACCAACACATTTTTTAACACCCTAGATTTATTTAAAGTTTATCCCAATGGTTTTAGCTCAAGTGTAAAACCAGCTGTGAAATCACTAGGGATTTGTGAACAGAACCAGGTTCGGATGTTCAGCCGTTCAGTGGTTTGGGTCGAACTTATTCAGTATTCGGTTCAGTCGGATTCGGTTCTTTCTTTAGTTTGGTGCAACTGGGAACTGAAAATGACATTTGGTTTTTGAAATAAAGGGAAAAAACTGAAAAACATATTTCTGGCTACAACATTTTTGTTTCTAATTTATTTTTGATGACGTTTGGGGAGATTGTACCTCCATTGGAGGGCATGATGTGTGCCAAAACCCGGAATGATTAGATAGAGAGAACAGATTTCAGAAGCAATTGAACGTTGTAATTTTAAGAAAAGCTCCATACACATTCATGGCTACAACATCTTTATCTTGCATCCAATGTTCATGAAACTTGTGCATATTATGTCCCTCCATATGCTTAATACTTCTGCCAATTTTCAGAAAGAGTGGCTAAAGGGTCCCAAGGGTATAAGACATTGACCTGAAAATACATTTCCAGCTGTAACATTTTGATATTCCATTCTGTTTACAGGATATTTGTCAAGAATGTATCAAATACCTTTCCTGCCATTTCAGCAAATGTACAGGAGATTTTGATAAAGGGACCCAATTATATAAGCAATTGATGTTGTCCCTGTGAAGATCATTATTCAGATGAATATCAGCATATTCAGTGCCAGTCAGAGGCAGGCACCCTGCATGGCAGGGGGAGAGAGACTGTAGGAGGAAGGATGTGGAGCAACCCCAAAGACTGACAGACACATTCAATGGCCAAACACATTACTGCAAGCTTCTAGCTTTACAGGACCAATTGGTAGTGGCTTCGAGGTGGGCATAGGGGGCGGCCCTGAGGCGGGCATAAGCAACATAACTGGGACTTCTGAGATAGCATCCCAGCAGTCAGGAGACATAGTTTAAACACATCCAGGCTGGCCAATTATTATCACAATCACATCCTGCAGCACTGAGACAGAGGACATAATAGAATCTCTGTTGACTCTTTCCTAAACAGATGCTTCTGACTTCCCAGAAACAAGTGGGGGAGATACGTTGGGATGGTCTCAGCACATAATGAGGATATTTGGTTGACATTTCTATTGGCCAATTTGCATCACAAACCGATCTTATACCACAGTGACATAAGAGAATCCCAGGCATAGGCCCCTTCTCTACATATGTTGTACAGACATATAAAATTGGGACCATTTATAACATCTTTCTGATATTTGGTAGAGATGATCATGAAAGTGTAATATATAGCCCTGCCAAATTTCATATACACTGGTTGGACTACAAAGATGTTATAGTCAGACATACATGTATATGTTAATTACTTATACCACCAAGACCCTTTTTCCAATCCTTCTAAAATTTGGCAAAGATACTAAATATGGGAAGGGATATAAACTGGACAAGTTTCACCTACATTAGATATGAGGCAAAGAAGTTACAGCTAAGAATGTATATGTAGAATATTGCAAAATACAATAAATCAACTGCATCTAAAATAGGATTCCTTTATCCAATAGTTTTGAAATGTGGTACACATAATGCTTTCTGTTGGAGGTATAGGCACCCCAAATTTCATCCACATAGCATAAAAAACAAAAACGTTACAGCTGATAATGTGTTTTCCATTGAATCCAATGAAAATTCAGTTTCGAACTCACCGAACACATCCAAACTGAACGTTCAAATTCGAGTTCATTTCGCACGTTCAGTTCGGTCAACCGAACTATTCGAGTTCGGTCCAAACTTCGAACTTCCGAACCGCGTTCGCCCATCCCTAGAAATCACAATCATGCCCTTGATTGAGCTCTATTAAAAAGGGTAAAAGTGGCAGTTGTCCCAAAAGTTTTGCTTATGCCTAGTGTTACAACCATACATATGCATTTTATTGATGATGTTAGTCAGTAGGCTTTCACCAACTTTCCCAAGAACGTAACCCAGTCCATGTTGCCTGGAAAAAGCCCAAACGGCACAATTTCAGCAAATGCTTATATTTATTTTTAATCTTAAACATATGGTGAACATTAAGCAAATGAGTAGGTAACTGGAGGTGATATAATTATTCATCTGCTTAATATTCACCAAGGGCTTAAGTTTCTTACCTATATTACAAAATAAAACATTCACTACCACTGAATGTTACCACTGATGTGGTAAGTATCACAAGATTTGGTCCATTGTCATCAATAACTAATATGCACAACCAGTTTTATCAAATATGCAATGAAGCCTGACCTATTCATTCACGTTGTGAAGAAGCAACTGTACTAGAAGAAGAAAGCATTAGACAAACTATTTACTAATATACATTATCTCATAAATTCTATAAAACAACGCATTACACCTTACCCTGGAGTGGGCACTCCTGTTCTGATGGAAGTCAATGGGTGTCTTCAGACAGACAGGGAGCGGCTTGGAGCCCCGGGCCAGCCACATGGGTGTCACAAGGAGGGCTGCACACCCCCACAGGTTTGGCTGCCTTCATACACAGACAGCCAGGCACACAAGTGAATTGTGCGCACAGGCAGTAAAAATACATTCCCTCTGACTCGGGAAAACCCCGGGTCAGAAACACAGAGACAAGCGGGCCAAACCCCATGCCTGGTCTGGCCCACTCCACTCACTACTCCACAAGCCACACAGGAGTTCGCCCCTTGCCAGGAGCCCAGCTCTGGCAACCATGGAAATAGGATGCTGTAGCAGCTGTCTAACCCCTTACCACTCACAGCTCTGGGATGGCAGAATGGGGTGGACAAACTCCAGCACTCGCCCAGTCCCAGGGACCCTGTGACAGACACCCACACAACGCTGATGTCCAGGAGCAAAGGCAGACTTTATTAAGCAGCCAGAATGAACAGGGAAAGGGAGAAGGAGGATGGTAAGGCATGACTGAAAGGCCTGGAGATCAGGCATTTCATGTCGAGTGCTGGCGGGTGCTGCTGCTTCCCCCCCCCCCCCCAATATGCCCCGAACTTCTGCGGACACTGGCTTCTGTTCTCCCTGCAGGTTTTCTGTGTGGGACCAATGTGTGTTTGGATTTCACGTGTGTTCCTTTATTTATTTATTTATTTATTTATTTAACAATTTATATCTCGCTCCCTCTAGCCCTAAAGCAACTCAGGGCAGCTCACAAAACATTTAAAAATAAGTTTAAAAAAGCACAATATACAAAAGTGGTTACTAAAAAATTGTAAAAACAAACAATAAAAGAGGTAAAAAAAACCACTGGCAGACAAGCCCCCCCCCCCACCCTTACTCCTCTCCCTCCCCCCCAAAGACCTGGACAAAGAGCCAGGTCTTACAGCCCCAATGGAAGGCC
Source organism: Sphenodon punctatus (assembly GCA_003113815.1). Taxonomy (NCBI): domain Eukaryota; kingdom Metazoa; phylum Chordata; class Lepidosauria; order Sphenodontia; family Sphenodontidae; genus Sphenodon; species Sphenodon punctatus. The sequence goes on from QEPC01004523.1 coordinate 3,424,812, forward strand.
AACAGGCTGGGAGCTAGGTGAGCTTCCTCTGGGATGGAGTTCCATAGCTGCGGTGCGACCACCGAGAACGCCCTCTCCATTGTGGCCCCCTGGTTCACCCGGGGGACCCACAAGAAGGCATGCCCAGGAGATCATAGAGGTCGCTCCAGGGCCCAGAGAATGAAGAGGTCTCTCAGGTAGGAGGAGCCCAGACCATGTAGGGCTTTAAAGGTCAAAAGCAGCACCTTGAATCAGGCCTGGAACGCTATAGGCAGCCAGTGAAGAGCCCAGAGCACTGATGTAATGTGCTCCCTATGGCCCATCCCCATCAGGAGTTGGGCTGCCGCATTCTGTACCAGTTGCAGCTTCCGAGTCATCACCAAGGGCAGCCCTACACAGAGTGCGTTACAGTAATCTAGCCTTGAGGTGATGAATGCATGGATGAGGGTGACCAGGTCGGAGTTTGAAACATATGGCTGGATCCGACCTACACACAAGATGTAATTGGTGAAAGGTTCCCTTTGCCACCACCTACACCTGACAATCCAGGCAGAGGCCAGGATCCAACAGAACCCCCAAACTCTGCACCTGTGGTCCAGCAGGGGGCGGATCCTCTCCACAAGGGGGGCCATCACCTCAGTTGCCCTACACACCAACATCACCTCCGTCTTATCGGGGTTCAACTACAGTCTGCTCAGTCCATCCAGTCGCTCACTGACAACAGACACTGGGAAAGCACCGAGACTGCAGGACCTGGGTTCGTTGAAAAGGAGAGGTAAAACTGAGTGTCATCAGCATATTGGTGGCAATGCACACCAAACCGCCTCATGACCTCACCCCGGGGTTGCATATAGATGTTAAATAACAATGGAGGCAGAATCGAACCTTGTGGTATGCCACAAGCAAGATCCCAGGGGCTAGATGTTTCTTCCCCAAGCACCACCCGCTGGCTTCTCCCGAGAGGAATGATCAGAAACATTCTAAGACAGTCCCATCCACCCCCACCCCCAGTGTCCACCACCGTCTCAAAAACAACCCATGATCCACTGTATCTAACGCTATCGAGAGATCCAGCAGGACAAGAAGTGTTGAATGTCCTAGGTCCAGCTCTCAGCGGAGGTCATCTACCAAGGCCACCAACACAATCTCGGTGCCATATCCTGGACAAAAACCTGATTGAAAAGGGTCCAGAAAGCCGATGCAATCCAGATGGACCTGCCTCCCCATCCAACCAGATTTCCGTGAAACACGCGAGGTCTGCAACCTGATCCAGGATCATGTCTCGGATCACGGATGTTTTATTGACTACAGACCTCGCATTCAACAGCAGCATCGGCCCAAGGGGCCTTAGACCTTGATCCATCCCCCCACCTGAGGGGGGGCTGACCCTAGGAACAGACACCAAACACCTCATCCCCAGGGTCATCCAATTCACTCGCCCCCACCCCCGAGACCATATCTTCCCCCACCCTACAACGAACCCTATGGCTGCTCCCCCCCACATCCACTCCAGCCCAGTCCCAGCCCAGGACGTTGTGTCCAGTTCCTGAAGGAGACCCTCCCCTTCCCTCCCCACCCCCACAAAACTACCCGCCCCCAGTCCCCACCACATGCTGCCACCAAGTGGTCCCTTCCAGGAGTAGCCCCCCCCTCACACCAGGGTTATCACCCCCCTGTGGTTTGAGGGAGAGGGGGCAGAGCCAGGGATCCTTTCCCTGCCCTTTTGGCCCAGGGGAACTGCTGAAAAGCAACGCCCCCCCCCTCCCCGGCCGCCGCTCCTACTGCTGCTGTTTCTCCCAGTGTTTGTCCCCCACCGGTGTTTAAGGGTGGGTTTTGGGACGCGGAGCCAAGATGACCATGCTCGCTCTGGAGCCAGTGCATCTATGATCTGGGTGGGGCTCAGGAGCCGTTCAGACAGACAGCAGTTCTGTGTTTGCCTGTTTCCCTGAGTTTGGCTGACTTGCTCAGAGAGGTATGCTCCTGGGTTTTCCAGAGAAAACGCCCCATGCGGGGCTGCCCCAGAGCAACTGTGGCCTGCTCCATGTTGAATATCTGGCAGATGCTTTTCAGACAGACAGACAGGTAAACCTGTCCTGGGGGTAATGGGAGCTTGCATGGACAAATGTGGAGCTGCTGTCTGTCTATGTTTACACCCAATATCAACCCTCCATGGACTTCAAACAAGTTACAGGAGCACAGCTGTACCTGTAAGACCTAATCAAAAGTTAAGCAGGTTCGGTAGAACAACTTCCATTAGCTTCCCTGGGATTGGATCAGCCCCTCAGTGATTTGCTGTGGTAAATATTTGGCAGTGTACATCCACATATCGAAAAGCCAAATTAAGCCATAAATATTTATCTCACATTCCTAATCTTCAATGTGAAAAGCATTCAAAAACAATCTGTTCATGCCAATTACTCCCTACATTACTGGAATTAGGATAAAGCTATTTGCAAACTAAGTAAGCCTGGTATTCTTCTCCATTAATTTTTTTAAAAGTTAGTGAAATAATAATGCTATCAATGTAGGCTGAAATATTAGCAATGCTGTACATTTCTCCTGATTTTCCACTCTAAAAATTATTCCATTACTCTAGTTAGTAAGGGTCACTTCACTTCTCAGCCAGAAGGCAGACAAGCTGTTCCTTGCAAAGCTGACACCAGTGAGGTTCAGATCAGCAAGCAGGCAGTGTCACAGGAATGGCTGGGCTAGTCCCTTTTCTCCAAGGATTCAGCATGCCCTGTTGTCTCAATGACATGCCCAGTCTCCTCCAGCCTGGGGCCCGGAATCCTGAGCACACAACTGGCTGGCAACAGACTGCCATAGTGAAGACTGTGTCAGCAAAGAAAGCAGCTCAATTTTACTTCTAGAGATGGAGCGTGAGTTTAACCAGTGATTGTAGCTAAAACAATACTAAAAAGATAAGCCCTTGCTCATTTTGCTTCTCAGTAATCAAAGAATAATTTCCTGTATGAAGACACTGCACTGGTAAAGCAAAGAACTGGAATATGAATTTGGCACAGGGTAACCAAATGCTGTAGCTGAGTCCTGTCCTGGGTGGGGATCATGCCATCTCTTCTAAAGAGGGGGGAGTTTTCACCACATCGTTTGAAAGCATGTTATGTACATAACTTTCAGCACACTTTGGTTTACATTCATTTGCTATCATTCCATGAAGTGAATGGCCCATTTCTGATCGTTATACCCATACACTCTATAGATTTCCATAAGGTTGAGAGCCCTCAATGTGAGATTCACTGAGGATTGCTGCTACAGAGGGTGAAAACAGACATGATGCTAACCACCCTTGGGGGTCATTTATGCATGTTTCAGGGCTGCGCAGGGCACCAATACAGCCCCGCAACATGCATAAACAAAGGGTGGTTAGTGCCATGTCTGTTTTCACCCAGAGACACTTTCCCCCTTTTAGGTTGAGAACTGCCACTGAATTTCACACAGGCCCTTTTCAAACAGGCACGTGTGCATGGGAGGATGGGAGGGCAGTACAGTGGGTGGACAGTGCGTGGAGGTACGTTCCTATGGACCTCCACCCACCTCCACTCATCTCTACGCACAGAGCCTCCGGCATTGGCGCATGTTGCTCCGTGCATGGGTGATGGGTGGAGGTGGGCGGCAGTGCGCATGCACCCCCACCCACCAGCTGTGGCATTCTCATGGACGCCCACCCATCCCCCCACACCTGCCGTGGCGTTCAAATGGACGCTCCCCCCTCACATGCACCCCATTTGAAAAAGGTCACAAATGGGCAAAAGTTCATGAAGAAAGCAAGTTAAATTAAACAAGTATGTCTGTATGCTGCAATGTAAGGCAAACTCATCAGGCCCTCCACTGAAACACAATCATATATGACTGCTTCTTCTGTGAGATAGGTTCAGACAAGTTAGGAGGAAATCAAGAAGTGCAAAATAAACACCGACTATTGTATGTAAAAACATTAAACAATTGCCCAGACTGGACATCAGTGTAGATGGTAACTCTTCTTAGCCTTAATTTAGTATGTTGCCATGCCCTTTGAAAAAAGACAAGTAATCTAGTATAAAGTGATGTAACTTTGTTTAGGCTCCTTCAAAGCATTCCATATTGGTCTAATACTGCCCCCACTCAAGTCACTGGTAGTTTGCCCGTTCAGTGGGATGAGAGTTTAGGACTATGGTAACAACTTATAAAAATACCACCCTTAATTTATGCACTGCCGCCCACCAAGCAAAAGAATGACCAAGAACAAAGCAGAATGAAAAACATTCTGAAAGACTAAAGAAAAGAAATGGAGTTTTATTTTTGCCATATTTGTCTGTTCTGCATTATTGTCTTGATTCCTAGTTTACAGTATATCTTGGCAGGCATCAGATTGACTCACAAATTCTAAGTACTTCTTTCCCAAATGAGAAAACACAAAAGGGGAACTTATAACAAAATATCAGGGATTTTTCTTCTCCACTCTCTGTACTGACTGGCTGATGTCAGGCAGCAGTACAGCAGAGATGAAGTCAGGGGTGTAGTCAAAGGAACACACATAATCCAGATAGCTCCAAGTTCAAACTCAGAAGATCTCAAACTTTGGCCCTTTTTACACGGGCCTCTCCCACTCATGAACACACAGAAATCTGCATGTTCATAAGTGGGAGAGGCCTGTATAAAGGACACGGCATGCACGTGCGAGTGAGTGGGGGTGCATGCATACTCTCACCTAACACGCATCCCCACTCACCCCCGGCTCATCCCCACGCACAGAGCAACCAGGGAAAACAGAGGTTGCTCCGTGCATGGGGATGAGTGTGGGTGGTGGGTGGGGGGTGAGCGGAGATGTGTGTGTGGCCATGTGCATGCCCCGCCCACCCACTGTGCACGCACCGGTGCGTCCATGCACCCCACCCACCCAGTGGCGCCATGTAAAAATGCCCTTAGTCTCCCTCATGACTACAACTGGCAGCAAGACTGGTTCCATTGTGGTAGTTCTGTTGTCTCCTTCCTGTACAGGAGCACTCATATTTCTTATAGGAGGTTGGGTCATGCATCATATAAGCAAAGTGCATACTTAATAGTTCCCAACAGGGAAGTACAAAGCCTTGGGAGGCTTCTCTCTGATCCCAGCCCTATCCAACAAGCTGCATCACAGTGGTGTCACAGAAGTGCTGTGGAAAGACTGATGACTGCTCCATAGTGCCATAGGATAGGAATGTGCAGCATGGCCTTCCCAAGCCTTTGTTGGCATAACTCATACCCATCTGCTCTCCTTGGCATCTTATAGCAAGGAGGAACATATGGCCCAGAATATGCATTTCAGAAAAGCCATTGAAATATTTTTTCTAAAATATTCTTTCAACCATCTTCAGGTTTGTCAGCCATTTACTCCAGTTACAATTCTTTACACAGCAAGATCTGCCAATTTGAAAAGAAAATCATGTAAAGGCCCATTTCTTGTCTATATTAAATGATACAGGTCATGGTGAAAAAACAAAAAAATGACCATGCATTTTCAAGAAACTATTAGTCAGAGCACAGAAATATTGCCAAGATTTATTATTTTTAAAATAAATTTTTAGGAAAATCAAAATTCAGGGAATACTTTCATTGAAGGAAATGATAAAATTTCTATGGACTTCAATGAACCAGGATTTCAACTCTTAAATACAAAAGCCAGTATTATTATATTTTCATATCTAATCAACATAGGAATGACAGTTCAATAATTCACAAAGTAAAATCACAAATAGGCCATGGAACAAGCCTTTATATAATTTGACTGTTATTAATTTAGGACCAGATTCTGAAACTGTCGTTCACATTAAATAGTACGCTACTTTAGTACACGCTAAAGTCAGCAGTATTATCAGGGGAACAAGTAAGCAAGAGTATCACCATCTGGCCCTAATTTTCTAATGCCCAAACTATATTTAATAGGAATCATGAGCCCTGTCCTGACTCCCTATAGGGAAGATTCCTTTTGATCTTACTGGGACTTTTGTCTACTTTGTCTGCATATAAACTACAGGACTGGCCCATAATCTCATGAAATAGGGGTGGCATGATCCTCTGGTAGAAGAGTTCTATTAATATGCTTGGTATCCCAACAAATTATCATGCCATTATATTTCTTATTGCTGCTTACCATATTCATGTAAAACATTTTAATTCAAAGGTTTGTTATTAGAGATATTTCTGTGATCCTTGCTATTATCAAACGTACGAGGTACAGTGTGGCTTTGGGCATCACCCTTTGACAGTTAGGGTTGCCACCTATGTATATTTTCCAGGCCACTTATGAAAAATACATGTTGCAGGGCCTGCATTGGTGCCAATGCAGGCCCTGCGACATGTATTTTCATAAGTGGCCTGGAAATGTAGGTGGCAACCCTATTGCCAGTCAAGCAGATACCCTATGTAAGATGCTCTTAAATAAGAGACAGAAACATTGACTCTAAGCAATGCCTCTAAATGAAAATAGGACTAATGCTAATATTCCGAAATAAACTTATGTAGGCTTAGTAGGTAACATTTCATAATCAAACTTATACCATCAGAAACAGGAAAACATTCTGAGTTTTGTACCCACAGGTTTGTTTGAAAGGCACCCTGCGCCTATGGAGAAGAGTGGTGCGTAAAGATGAAAAGTAAATAAATAAGTTTGGTTTCAGTGCAGTGTACAATATGTCACTACATTCATGTGTACTTTTATATAAATGAAAAACACAAAATAATAGAAGCGTTTTATAACACCTAGGGCTTGATCCAAAATTGACTGAAATCAATGAGAACTGTATCTTTTGACTTCAATGCATTTTGGAGCAAACCTGTACCTGAGTGTTTCAATGGGTGTTAACACATGGGCCAGGAGCACAGCGTGGAGATTAGAACAAACGGCTGCGGCAGCCCCCTGCCCACAGTTTATGTGTTTGCATCAAATGCCAACGAGGGCAGTAGCATACTCGGGGACAGCATGATCACTCCCTCCCCTCCCTCCTCCATGGCCGGCTGTCAGCCACTGCTGACAGTGGCTGGAAGGAAGAGGAGCGGGGATGAAAGGCAGCACACAGCCCCTGCGATCTCTCCACGGAAGTGGCTGGACCCTGGAGAATGATTCTCCTGCTCCTGCTCCTCCTCCTCCTAGGAGCAGGGCTGAGGAGGGAACCCAAGGTAGATGCAGCAGTGCAGGCTGTTTCCTGTCCTCCCACCCCTCCCTGCCACTAGCTCCAGGCTGGAATCACTCAGCCAAAGTATGGCACACGATATCCTTGTGTCTGTGCTCCCCTCCCCTGGGACTTCCTCTCAGCTGACAGCTGACAGCCGGATGGCAGAGGGGAATACAGATTGCGCCCCTGAGAGTTTCTGGGGATTTATGCATTCCCTTCTCTCGGCTGGCTGTCAACTGAGAGGGGTGCACTAGCAACACCTCAATGGTTCTGGCAGACCCAGGGTTGCAGGGAACCTAACTAGTGAGACCTAGCCCCATGGGTGCCCATTACCCCAGGTTTACCTGGTGTGTCTGTATGGCGTGCTCCGTATTTCCTGGCTTCACGCCATGAGAAGCAGTCCTAGGTCTAGGGTAGTCCCAGGGTGAACATCTAGCAGGCACTGAGTAAAGAAGCAGGTGAATCTGGGGTTAATGTGGGCAAATGTGGGGCCCACATTTGTTAATATCTCGTTTGTTAACACCCAATGTGATGACATGTGGACTCTTGTTTTTACTTTATATTAAATATTTTCAGTTAAGGTTATTTGATGAAACATGATGCACAAATCATATACAGTCATTTTATAGTGTTTTCATCCTACCTTTGCAGCCACTGATGAGTTGGGCTTCTCTAGCAAGTCCCAGAGTTTCTTTCTTTTATCTGGGCAACAAGTATTATCAAACTCTTCCCCTTCTCTTTCTCGCATTGTCTCTGCTTCCCTTCTCAGTTCCTCATTCATTTGTTCTTTCTTCTGATGGTATCTTGCCTGGCAGCAAGACTCTAAATATATCTCATCAATCCCCCAGTAATCAAGCTCTTGGCCAAAAGAGAGAGCACACATTTCTTCCATCATATGTAGCTTCCCTGTCCTGTAGAAATTTAAAATGGAGGTGAAAGCCCCAGGATGTCGATCAAAAAAATATTCATTCTCATTCAGATTATAGTCATCACATACTTCCAGCAGGGATTCATGAGTATTACCGTCTCTGAGCTTCCCTAATCGAGTCCTGGGAAGTCTTTCTAAAGTCCTCCATAGAACTTCATGGTTGAGCCCACCTACATTTATTTTGACTCTCCTTGAACAAGCTTTGCTCCTAATTATCTCGCCTGGTTCTGGGGGGAGTGATTGAGTTGACCTTGAAGACTTTCTGTTCATTCCTGGTGAAGCCTTTTCAGCCATTCTGAACTGGATGCAACTGTAAAGCCAGAGTCTTTAGAAGAATGAGCTTGGAGAATACAAATCGTCAGGTAGGGTCCTCTTTAGACAGGTCTCTCCATTTCTGAAGCTGGAAGAAAAAACCCACAATTGGGAATCTGATGAGACACTTCACATCCACAAAGCCTTTACTCTTATGTGACTATCTACTTACCCTCCACACTTTCTAATTTCTCAAACACACACATTAATGAGTGCTGCAGTGTTATATATTGACAAGGAAAGCTCCTTGCATACTGTAATTAGAAAAAATAATTCAGTTTTAATATCTGGCACTTCTATTGTGTATTTGTTTTATATAATTTATTCCATTATTCCATGAATAAATATATTCCAATTGGCGAAGAAAATATTCTACAAAAATTTAATCATTGTTTCCATCATAACTGGCTAAGTATCATAGTGCCAGAATGCTCAAAACTAGTTGGCAATAGAGACAAAGGGTGTTTTCAGACAAGAAACTCCCGACCCACTATACATGTTACAGGGTACCCACACTGCAGCCCTGAAACATGTATAATGGGTGGGTGGTAGATGGATAGTGGGTGGAGAGTGTCTTTTCTGAAAATGCCCAGAGTAGGACAATGATACCTTTTACTAGATCACCTCCAGTAGGTGGAGGTATGCAAGCTTTCAGACCTCACAAGTTCCTTCATTCCTGACTTTCCCAATGAAAGGTTTCAGACCTTACAGGGTCCTTCATCGGGGAAGTCAGGAATGAAGGACCCTATGAAGTCTGAAAGCCTGCATACCTCCACCAACTGGAGTTGGTCCAATAAAAGATATCGCTGTACTACTTTGTCTCTATTGTTATTTGGGACCAACACGGCAACCTTACTTTCTCTACATAACTAGTTGAACAGAATCACAGGACTCTGGTCTAGTCAACTAAATTGTATTTTGGGTGGCATATCAATAGGGTAGGCGGTCATGTATCCACCTGCTCAGACATTCCTTCCTCTTGTCTCCATTCTCCCTCTTGGTCCCCTTTACCTACCTGTGAGTTGCTTCAGAAACATAATTCCCCGGGAGAAAGAGCAACCAGCATCTTCAGGGTTCTGATATGCCCCCATTATCCTTTTCACTGAATACCTAGTGCATGGAATCCCTTCATTAGCAGAGGTGCTACACTCTTCCTCTTGGATACATTCAAAGTATCCCTTAAAAAGCAGTTCTCACCTCACATAGGCTCTCTTGATCATCTACCAGCCACAGTCCTTAGATAACACACCAATGGGGTCATAAAATAATTTTTAAAATGGACAGAGAAGGGCAATAAATAATCTTGATGGTGAAACTGATAGATATCTGCTGCACTACATGAAAGTTCTCTTTGGCTTCCATCACTGGAGCACAGACCTTTTTGTCTTAGCACTTAGCAGTCAAAACCGAGGGAAACCAAAAAGTAGCAAACAATACTAAGAAAAAACAACAAGCTACCAAGGAAATATTATGGAAACAAAATACATCTATACATTTATTCAAAGGGTATACAAAAATGAACACACAATATACTAAAATATACAGCAATTCTATCTAACTAAACGTAATATAGCTCAACATGATATAACCCCACTTTTATGTAGCCCAATGCATTTTGGGTGATTATACACCCTTCTTCAGGGGTGTCATGGTTGAATACATCTCACAGACTTAATGCATTGTCTCTTGAAGGGAAAACTACCCTTCAGCAACGTTAACTGAGTCATTAACCGTGGTGCCCCACCCCCCCTCCCGTTTTCTTCTACTGCTGTTCCAGAAGAGGAATTTACAGCTCATTCCTGTTGCTGCCACAGCTGCACCCACTGTTTTGTTTTTATTTCGTGGTTTTAAGGGGTTTTCGGGGGGATGAGGCAGGTGGGGTTTGAGGGTGGGGGGTATGGGGACTGGATTAGGGAGGATAGGGGCAATCCCCTTGGTGAGAGGAGAGGAGATGGCGCTTTGGGAGGGTGAGATGGGGGCCACCTCCCATATGAGAGATGGAGTTCCAGGGAGGGGGGTTGGGGGGTGGAGTCCCTCTCGCCGGCCTGTCAGGGCAGTCCATAGAGAGTGGGTGTCAAATGGGGTTCTCTGAGGATGGGAGGGCTTCCACAGCAATCGGGGTTGTTACGGGTTGGGGGAGATATGGTCCAAAGGGGAGGGGTATTTCATCAGTGAGGAGGGAGCGGTGCCTTGTGCCCACTCCCCCCTCAACCCCCACATGGGAAGGTTGTGGGTCGAGGCCCAGAAGACCCCAGGCCTTGGCCTGGTGCTGCTAAACATGAGCTCGGTGGTTAATAAGTAATCTACCATCCGGGAGTTAATCCTGGAGTGGGACGCCGACCTCGCATGTATTACAGAGACNGGGGGGGAGGGCGCGGTGTAGCTGTTATCAAGGATGCACTGTCTTTTAGGAGGTATCTGGTGCAGGCTCCACCAGGTGTTGAGTGCCTCCATCTTGTGTTGGATTTGGTCAGGGACAGATTAGGGATGCTGCTGGTGTACCATACACCCAATTGCCCGGCAGCATCCCTACAAGCTCTTGCTGATTTGGTGTCTGATGTGATCCTCCGGACCCCGAAATTAGTGGTCCTGGGGGATTTTAACATCTACACTGATGTCAATCTTGGAGGAGCAAGACATGAGTTCAAGGTCTCCATGACAACCATGGGCCTGTCCCAAATCATCTGTGGCCCCACACAGGAGGAGGAACATACACTGGATTTGGTTTTCTGCACCAGCCTTGAGGCGGGGGGTCAGTTAGTATAAGTCAGGGGGATGGAGCCCTTGTCATGGTCTGACCATTACCTCCTTAAGGCATGCATCCTGGCGCATGCCAGCCCCCAACGGGGTGCAGGACTTATTAGATCGGTCTGCCCCTGGAGACTTATGGAACTGGATTGGTTCTGGAATGCTCTGGGGGAGTTTCCCCTGGATCTTGACACCCACTCGGTCGATGATCTCGTAGCCTTCTGGAACACCTTGTTGGCCGAGACCATTGACAAAGTGGCTCCCAGGCATCCGCTGCCCTCCCGAGTCTCCCACAGGTCTCTTTGGTTTACTGAGGGCCTGCGGTGTTTGAAGCAGGAGAGCAGGCGGTTGGAGCGCCGGTGGCACCGGACTCACGATGAGTATGATCGATCACAGCATAAGAGCAGTTTAAAGGCCTATGCTGTGGCCGTGCAGGCAGCAAAGAAACAGTTCTTTGCTGCCCTTATTGCATCTGCAAAGTCACATCCAGCGGAGCTTTTCCGTGTGGTGAAAAGTTTGGTCAGTCTTACCTGTCTCTGTCTGGACCTGGAGCAATCCAGTGACCGCTGTGACCAGTTCATCAAGTACTTTGTAGATAAGATCGCTTGCATTCGCCATGATTTCGGTTCCACAGTTATTGCAGAGGATCGTTTTGGGTCTATGGATGCCCCGTCCTGTTCTGTTTTGTGGGATCAGTTTCAGATGGTGTCACCTACCGATGTGGAGTCCTTGTTGGGATCTGTTCGTGCCACTACTTGTGAACAAGATCCTTGCCCATCCTGACTGGTGAAAGTCAGCCAGGAGAAGTTACGGTCGTTGCTGGCTGGGGTGGTTGGTGCCTCCCTTCGGGAGGGCAGGTTGCCTGAATGCCTGAAGGAGGCTGTGGTTAGGCCCCGGCTCAAGAAACCATTTCTTGATGCTCATGCTCCTACCAGTTATCGGCCGGTCTCTAACCTTCCCTTTTTAGGGAAGGTTATTAAACGGGCTGTGGCACGGCAACTCCAAGAACATCTGAACCGCACTGGTTTCCTTGACCCTTCTCAGTCCGGGTTTTGGCCTGGATATGGTATGGAGACTGCATTGGTGACCTTGGTTGACGATCTCCATCTGGCATTGGACCACAGTCACCAGACCTTACTGGTCCTGCCAAACCTTTTGGCTGCGTTTGACACAGTCAATCATGAGGTGTTGGTGACTCACCTGCGGGACCATGCCGGGATTGGCGGGACAGTCTTGGACTGGTTTAGTTCTTTCCTGGCCAGGAGAACTCACCAGGTGGTCTTGGGGGAGTGTACGTCTTCCCTCCGGGACCTCACGTGTGGAGTCCCGCAGGGTGCCATTCTGTCCCCCCTCTTGTTTAACATCTATATGCAGCCGTTAGGGGAGATCCTGAGAGGGTCACAGGGCATGCAGTGTCATCAGTATGCTGATGACACTCAGTTCTACCTCTCCTTTTCCATCGACCCAGGCTATGCAGTCTCTTTATTTTCTCAGTGCCTGTCGGCTGTGGGGGCTTGGATGAGGTTGAGCCATCTGCAGCTGAATCCTAACAATACAGAAGTGATGTTGGTGGGCGAGGGCTTGGGGGGCCTGGGGGTGGTTGAATCTCCACTTGTGGGGGG
>QEPC01004523.1:3438535-3461339 GCA_003113815.1 Sphenodon punctatus
GGGTCGGTGTGCACACTGTTGTGTGTTCGGTGGGTGGGGAGAGGGTGTAGACGGGTGCACACCAATCTCCACACTGCCGTTTTTGCCGGTTGCTCCGTGCGTGGGTGATGGGTGGAGGTGGGTGTGCATGCGTGTTCATTGGGAGCATGCACGCACACACACACACACACACACACACGCTGCAGCTCCTTGAAACACTGAATCTTCTTAGGACTGACTTTTGAACTGAAATAATCTTGAACCCTAGAGTTTTAAAAATTCTATTTGCATTGTGTTTATAAAAGATTTGTTTCCTTCAATAGGTAGAGAAACTTCAAGACACAGAGCCCAACCCTGTGAGGAAATAGTACTGAATTAAAATAGCAGCAGATTAACAGTTCAAAACGAGGAGGACAGAGTCCAAATCCCCCTCACTCTCAAAAGCCCCCGCCTCTTAACCTGTCACATAGAAACAGAGGGGGATGTAGATGGCACATTTCCCCTCAAGTGTAGAGTGCCCCCTTCTGATTTAGTCCCCTCTATGACCACTGCTGACCACTGCTAATTTGGAGAAGAATGACTCCAAATCAGGGGGGGATGTGTCTTCTCTGCCTCCTGCTCCTTTTTTTAATTTCCTGCCAAGTACTATGTAAAACACTATGTAGAGAAGGAAAATGAAAAGGCTTATGCAAATGTCATCAATTATGTCTCTTTACAACAGTGTTTTTAATATTTGAATTTGTGTGTGCGCAGAGAGGCAAAATTTTCACCTGCTTGTAAAACTTACCATCTCCTCAGTATTGAGTTATCAAAAACAAACATCTTGTTAGCAGCTTTGTCATGACTTGAAATCATTTCAAAGTCATAAGTCAAAAAGATTCTACCCTTTCACATTTTACATTCAGTTATTACAAAGCAAAACTCTTTCATGATCTTCTATTGCAAGCAAAAAGAGAAGGCAAACCAGCACAGCTCAATACCTATACCTGAGGGCTTAAGCCTATAACATTTTTCTTCATTCGTGAAAGACTGCTGATAACTTCACTCATGAAGATAAATGTCATATCAAATCAAAGTCATTATACTGCTATATTCCTACTGTGTGCTCTCTTTCTCTCTTTTCCTTTGAACTATTTCTCTGTCCACTCTGCACCCTTAAATGCAGCATGTCGTGGTACTGGTGTACAGGTTGTTGGACAGACTGTAAAATGCAACCAGTTGGCTCCCACAGAATGATTGTATGTTTGGAAACATCACTCTTTGATGGCTCTCTCACTCACATACTAGCAGGGCTTGCGGGAGGTAGAGGCAGCTGAGTGTGGCTGTTAACTAGACAAGAGCATGGCCTGTGTCTGGGAGGTCTTTAGACAGGCGCAACCCAGCACAGCCACAACAGGTCCAGTACCAGCATGGGCCCCATCAAGGGAGTAGCAGCTGCCTCAGATAGTTTTGCACAAGGCCCCACAATTTTTAATGAAGGTAAGGGATGGCTTTGCCCTCTGTGCTCAGAACTACACTTATTACACAGTAAATAAATACATAAGCTGTAACACATACAGAATAGCTAAAAAACACATTCAACAGTGAAATAGAAGAAATTAAGTACATAGAACTGTGGCCTTCCGAAATTTAAAAGCAGTCGCACAAAACGTGGCAACAATCAAGGTTATATCTGGGTCCACATCACACAGACGTTTCACCAAAACCTCCCTTTGCAAACAGGGACCCATGTTAACAATCAATGGATCCAACAGACTGAAGTGAAGATTAGAGTAAAGTTGGTAATCAAATATCATACGCATCAAAGATTCCACCACTTTCTGCACACAAAAGGGGAAAACCTTAAATTATGAGGGATCTTAGCATACCTCCCTTCCAACACCACCAAGGGCATCACCTCCAACTATAACCACTGATGTAGTCAGGACCAGCAGGGGCCCCACTGAGAGAGTAGAAGCTGCCTCAGTTGCCTCAGATTCTTTTGCACAAGGTCCTTAATTTTTAATGAATGTAAAGGATGGCTCTGACCTCTGTGCTCAGAACTACACCATCCACTAATTCGGCTCCCTTATAATGAATAACTAAACTGGGCTTCATACCGCTAGGGCACACATATCCACCCAACTACCTCTGGAGAGTCTCGATGGAAAATATATCCAAGTACACTTTGTCCTGGATCAAGACTGACATTCTCTCTTTTCCTATCATATGGTTACCAGATGTCCCTTATTTTAAGAAATCATCTTTTATCTCAACCCCCACAGCTCCTAGAACATAATAGATGTTCCTTGTTTTGAGAAACACTTAATTTTCAAATGTTGATCTAGCAATCCTAGCCCTCCAGATGCAGAGTTATGGACAGATATTTACCCACTGTGACAAACCATTTAGCAAAAAAAAATTTAAAATGCACTAACTTTTTTTTTAAGAAAGACCCCTTTAGAAATGAATAGCCAATGATAACATTAAATTTAAATTATCACATTTAATAGGAAATTATATTCCCACCATAGAATTCTGTAGTATGGCTGAATTGTTGAGTTTTTAAAACATCTATAGAAAGGTTGTAGTATTTTCTATTTTAGAGTAATTTCTTTAGAATGGTATTAACTAAATCTCTGTTATGTTCTTGTAGGATACCAATATAAAGGAAATCTTGTAGGCCTTTTCATTCTTTCCATTAAGTTTTCTCAATATGTGCTTCCTAGGTTTATCAGTTTTAAGTAAGGGCCTTTTCACACGGGCATCCGTGCGAATGCCGCAGCGGGTGTGGAGGATGGGTGGGCATCCGTGGGAACACCATGGACGGTGGGTGGGGGTGTGTGCACGGTCTCGTGCTGCACCCATCTCCACCCATCACCCACGCATGGAGCAATGGGCTCCAATGCCGGTTGCTCCATGCATGGAGATGGGTGTGTGTCTATGGGAATGGGCGCACACCCACATGCACTGACCTCAGGCGCACACCCATCCCTCCATCCACTATGGCCCTTTTAAAAAAGGCCTAAGACTCACCAGAAATCACTTATTCAGTCAATATGGTTTGGTTAAACATACCCTTATTAGCTCACCAGCTAAAATGGCTTTCCTTCTAAAAAATAAATAATATTAAACTTTTTTTATAAATAAAAATTATGTAACACAACTGCAGTATAGTATTATTAAGAAATGCCAAATTATACTTCCACCAGTACTGGGCCAGGGCTGACAACATAGGACATTTTTTCTTATTATACCACGATAATTATTGGTTGGGTCTCCTAATTTTAAGGAAGTTTTTCTTTCCAGAACTTGTTCTGAGACTTTTAAGGACTTTTAAACACACTCCTCCACCACCCCCAGCAACCCATTCCTAAGCTTCACGGGGGGAACTGGAGCTGCCTCAGGCCTCCTAGAGTGGCAAATATCTTTGCAGCACTCCTTGGTAGTTCAGCGCCCACCCACTGAACCTACACCAGCATTCTGCCCATGCATGACATAACTTTGCTAGCTCACTCTCTCCATTGGATAACATAGGAACTGTAAAATGCCCTAACTTAAAAACAACAAAACAGATTTTAAAAATCCAAACTCAGGTAAACTGGGAGCAGTTTTCATCATTTCTATGCCTTACATTTCTGTAAGCTGCCCTGAGCTTTTGTGGGAAGGGCAAGCTAACAATTTGAAATAAATAAAATGATATGACAACACGTAGGGACTCAGCCAAAAGTCAACACCTCATGTGTTTTCTCTTTGATCTCCCTAGTCCTTTCAGAGATTGTAATGATGATGTCAAATGCTGTGTCTTCTGGTCAGGTATTGGGTTATTGGGTATTTTAAGACGTTATGAGATCACGCTCAACCACAGCCAATTCCCTGTGGTGGGGAATGGTCCTGTAACGTCTGTTGGGAAACCGGAAGTTCCCCCCCAGATGTTTACCACACTCAATCCCCGCCGGAAATCACATTCACCACGTGATCGGCTGAATCTGTGGGGCCGACGCCGATCACGTGGTGAAGGTGATTCCCAGCGGCGATGAAGGGGCCCGTCACGTCTGGACGGGAATCATGGCCCGGAAACCCTGCCGGGATTCCAGCCGTGGTCATTTTGGGCAGGCGCTGCGGCTACATTGGCCGCGGCACCCGCCCGTCTCCCCAGAGGGCGGGCGGCGAGGGAGCATGGAGGGGGTGGGGCCATGCAGCCGCACGTTGCACCACGTGGCCCCACCCCCTCCCTGATTCCCCGCTGGGATCCCCCGGCACATCTGTTGGCCGTGCCGGAGTGATCCCGGCGGGGAATCTCAGGGTTGTTTCCGTGACGAGGCGAAGCTGCTCCATCACGTCTGAAAACACCCACTGTAACAACTACAAAACACTTTGACCTAGTTCAACTTTACTCAACTCTTCCTTTCTCTTTCTCTTGCACGCATGCACACACACGCAGAATTACGAAATCCTTCTTTTTTATGGATTTTTCAAGCTTTTGACTAATTTCTCATTCTGCAACAAAAATGCTGGTTGAAGCTCTGGTGCAGCAGAACTTGTGTTTTTATTTTATTTGTTGTACTGTAATCTAGCTTCAGATACTAGGTATTTTCAGACATGATGGGTCTTTCGGCCCGCCATGCTGAACCCTGGACCGGAATCCGTCTCGGATCCTGGTCCGTGATCAGACCGGCCGTCCATCAGATGTGCCGGCCTGATCACTGTGGGGAATCTTGGAGGGGGCGGGGCTGAGCGGCATGACGTGCGGACACTTGGCCCCACCCCCGCGCGCTCCCTCAGATACCTGCCCACAGGGAGATGGGCAGATGCAGCGGTCAATCAGGTCGCTGTGCCTGATCCCTACCCATGGTCGGGGCCACGATCCAGGATGGGCCAAAGGTAACAGATGTTACTTTTGGCCCATCCCAGATCGTGGCCAATGTAACCATGGTTCTGGCTCTCAAGCCGGCCTGAGAGCCAGAACTGTGGTCAATTTGATCCCGGCTGGGTGACATGCATGGGATCACTGCCACCACACCGGATCCACTCTGATTCAGTGTGGTGAGCAGCGTTCCCATCACGTCTGACAATACCCACTATCACAACACTGTAAATCTGAAGAATGATCTTTTGTTCCAGGCTTACTTTGGTTCTATGTCATTCCTCCTTACTAGCAATCCCCTGTGCTTTTAACAACAATGGACTATCAGATCCTTGTAAAATCAGTCCCCACACACCTCTGCTCAGTTAAAAAAACCTTCTAAATGATATCACTGTTGAAGAAAGTCATACTTTAGACCTATCAATCAATCTTGCATCAAGTCAAGCATCCCATTGTTAAGAGCTGAAAATAAAAATATTATTCCAGAACTCCCCTTTTTCATATGGGCTTCAGAGTTAAGAACATAGGTAGTGCCATACTGAGTCAGACCAATGGTCCATCAAGCCCAGCATCCTGTCCTCCGACAGGGGCCAATATCGATCACAGGGGAGAAGAACCATCAGTCACAATGGGCAATCCATTCCTCGTTGTTAACTTCCAGCTCCCGATAGTAAGAAGTTCATCCCATCAGCTACTTGGTTAATGGCCATCAATGGACCTACTTTCTATGAACTTATCCAGTCCTTTTTTAAACCCAGCTATACTACTGCCCTGACAACATCCTCTGGCAACAGATTCCATACATTAATGCGTTCAGTGAAAAAGTACTTTCTTGTATTTGTTTTAAATCTGCCGGTAGCTAATTTCATAGAGTGTCCCCTAGTTCTAGTACTATTAGTTCTAGGGTAAATAAAATAACCGTTCCCTATCTACTTGTCCACACCACTTAAGATTTTATAAACCTCTATCATGGCCCCTCTCAGTCTTCTCTTCTCTAAGCTGAAGAGACCAGCTTGTCAAGCCTCTCTTTGTACAGAAGCCGTTCCATACCCTTTATTATTCTCGTTGCCCTTCTCTGTATCTTTTCTAGTTCAGCTATGTCTTTTTTGAGATGGGGCGACCAGAACTGAACAGAATATTCAAGGTGCAGTCGCACCATCGATTTGTATAGAGGCATTATAACAGCCTCAGTTTTATTCTCTATCCCTTTGTGAATAACTCCTAACATTCTGTTTGCTTTTTTGACTGCTTTTGCTCATTGGTCTGAGGATTTCAGTGTATTGTCCACAATCACTCCCAGATCCTTTTCCTGAGTGGTAACTCCTAGCTTAGTACCCAGCACTGTGTACTCATAGTTTGGATAATTTTTCCCTATTGAGTTTCACCCAATATGTTGAAAAGGAGAGAGATATTTCTTTACCTACCATTTTCTTTTCAAGGGATGCTTGACTTGATGCCTCTGTAATGGATTCAAAACATTGAATCAGAACACCACAAAATTACAGTAAGTTCAAAGGAAGGAAGGTCTTGTTTTTAAAGAACTAATCTAAGGCCCTTTTTACACGGGGCTCTCCCACTCATGAACAGAACACACAGAAATCCATGGTGGGAAATCGCTGCCACAGCACTTGGGGCCAGTGCAGGGAGCAGGACAGACGGTTGCTCCACCCTGTGGAGCAGCTGGATGAGCTGCTGTTGGCCATTCCTCCATGCCCGTGGCAGGCCCATGTGCCAGCCACATGAGTGGGCACCCAGCCCTGCCCCATTCCCCTCCACCAGCCCACCCACTATCCTCCTCTAGTTGTTGCATGACCTGGAGCTAGCACCTGCCGCTTAAAGCCCTGCAGCAGACCTTGCTGCATGGTGGGGCAGATGGAAACTGGGCACATGAGTGGCGGTGTGCTACCGTACCTTGGGCAGCCTTACCCCACCTTGGGTAAGGATGTTACGCCCTGAGTCCCTGGGTATTTTCAAATGTGACTGTGCTGAGCACTGCCATGCTTTGACCCTGCCCGTGGTGAGAGCCCTCAACCCGGGCAGGATCTGGCCCAGGCGCTGAACAAACATGCCAGCAGCCGGGGCTCGGGGAAGGGGCAGGGAGAGGGTGGGGGAATGTGTGAAAATGGCCCGCACAGCCACGCCCTCCCTGCGCTGCTCAGAACGACCCATCCCTGACAGGCAGGTGTAGCAGCCTATGAGGCCACTGCGCCCACCCAGAAAAGCTCCGTAGGTAGAGCAGGCCGTTGTACATGACAGCCTGCTCTACCATAGTCTGGGGATGGCTTCCCCAGACTACGGCAGGGCTAACTCTAGATTGTGCATTGGCAGGGAGCCCAGCGCACAACCCAGAGTTAATCCTGCCATGGTCTGGAACCTATTTGTTCCCGCCCTGGTAAAAATCAGGCAGGTGGGAACGTGACACCACCATGGTACCATCCTGTTTGAAATTACCCCCTGTTCTTTTACTGAGGATGCAGCATGTAGCAGCTAGCTTCCTGCACTGCCATGTGATGGGGTGAATATCTGGTGGCTGCCAGGCACACAATACACAGCATCGCATCGTAAGGCTACCCAGGTGGGGTAAGGCTGCCCATGGCGCGGTAAGTACATCATGTGACTGTACCCAGTAAGTGTCAGTTGAGTATCACTTCATGTGTCCTAACTTGATTTTATAGATCTACCCACTTGAAATTCCTTGGTGGATTTCTTATCCCACGCCCCTAAATGAACCAGCTTTGGCTCAAAAAAAGGGGGGGGGCAGTCTGAGAAGATGTGCTGTTCTTGGCTATAACTGACTTTGGTAGAGGAGGTTTTGGTAGAGGCTTTGGTAATTCTCCTTTGGTAAAGGAGAATTTTTAATAGCAAAAGTTCTGAATTTTGATTTTCACACTTTGGCTAGTAAGACCAACAGGTCTAGCTCTATGTGGCCTTGGAAAAGGAGGATGTCAAGCTTTTTGGCAGCTATTTTTATTATTTACATATGGATCTAAACATTGATCTCTTGGATCAATTAAAAAATTAGCTTTAATCCCAAGCACAATTCTATGTGCTGTCCATCATAAGGCCTTAGAAATGAACCCATGTTAAAATACTTAATACCTATAAAGAATTACAATTCTAATGAATTATTCCTATTAGGACCGACCTTGTGAATGAGACGATGAATTAAATTAAAACACTTTCTATGTATCAAATCAAGATATATTTAATAAAACAGCAGTGCCTTTTTTAATGCAGACCTCTTACAAAATTCAGAATGGTCTGAGAGCCAATATTTTAAAACCTGTATCCCTGACTTATACACATAACTTTGCATTTAGGCACCTCACGAGAAATGGCTTAAGTTTATAGAGTTGCTGAGCATGCATGACTACCATATATGTCCCTGGCAACTGCATGTACTGAGCATCTCTGAAAATGACGCCACTTATTTAGGTGTAACCAGAGATTCAGGCTTGAAAATTTTGGCCCAATTATAATTTAAGCAGAAGACTCCAGTTAGCAGCTTTGTACTGAATCAGCAATTATCAGTGTGAGAAATTGTGAAGACTGAAATATTCTGGAAGGTGAAACCTTCTGGATGGGACCACTTTCAAGGTAGATCAGTTTTTAGACTTA
Source organism: Sphenodon punctatus (assembly GCA_003113815.1). Taxonomy (NCBI): domain Eukaryota; kingdom Metazoa; phylum Chordata; class Lepidosauria; order Sphenodontia; family Sphenodontidae; genus Sphenodon; species Sphenodon punctatus. The sequence goes on from QEPC01004523.1 coordinate 3,446,979, forward strand.
CTAACCTTGGCAACCATTGGCTGAACACGTTACAGGTTGTCATTCATGTCTTTGTGATTTCAAGGCTAATTATGGTAGTTTTCCCCTTTAAGTCTGCTTGGATTCATCAGTGTAATTGTTTCAGTTGTTACAAAATGCTTGCAGGTAGGGTTGATTTCTTCCTCCATATGTCCCAGCGTCTCTCTTTATCTTTGCACTGAGTACATCTGCATTTATACTGAGGTGCTTTGGCAGCAGGGACAAGGTAAAAATTTGCAAAATAAATAAATAAATCTGGAGATGCTCAAGTGATGAAGGTTGAGACCATCACACTCATTTTGCTGGAGACCCAAGAACCTTGGTTTCAATGACATACAGATGTGGACCTTCTTATAAACCTTCTTAAAAGGTTTATATTTAGTGAACTAGTCCACAGATGTGGATTTGAATCTGTGAACTAGTTCACCAAATATAAATCTTTATCCTGCATTTGAGAACCAAGCCTTTTACAATAAGATTTAAAGCAGGAGTGGGAAACAGTTTTTTCCCCAGGAGCCACACTGAAATTTAGTACAAGCTCTGAGGAGTTGGGGGTAGAAGTGCTTAAGGGGCACACTCAGAAAAAGAAGGGTTCAAATCATGGATCCGTGCCACAGATCTATCTCCTGTCCTTGTGAGCATGCCCTCATCTTTACACCCTTGCCCTTATCTCAGTCTTTCAGTGCTTGGGGGTAGGAACTGGATCCAGGATGCAGATTCAGGAACTGGAAAGAGGCCAAATGCAAACTAGCTGCAGACCACATTTGGCCCCCCAGACCTAAGGTTTCCCACCCCTGATTTAAGGTGATACAATGCTTTCATCATAACTCATGAAAGAGAAGTATTTTGAGCTTCCAGAATAGAAAAAACCCTAATTCAATATTAAAATAACAAAATAAAATAAAATCATCAATCATCATCATTTATATAGTGCCCCCCTTCCATGGCGCTTGGAGTGCTTCACAAAGAACAATTTAACACAACTTTTTAATCCTCACAACAACCCTGTGAGGTAGGTTAAGCTGAGAGAATATTGTGACTGGCCCAAGATCATCCAGTGAGTTTCCGGCTAAGGCAAGACTTGAACCAAGGCCTCCCCGTACCTCCCAGTTTGAAATATGGTTTAAATATGGATTTAAATTACTAACTTATACTACTCATATAAGTCTTGCATGGTTTGGAGTAAACAAGTGAATTGTAGTTTCACAAATGAGCATGACCTGTCCCATTCCAGTTTGCGTAATAGTTCTCAAGTTAAGTTGCAGGGGCTCAGACAGTAAGTTTAATCTGAGTGGCCTGCCCTGTATCTCTCATGTTCTAGAGGGGGAATGTGATCACTACTGGAGGTCTAAAGGTTTTTAAATATTTTGACCAATGCCTATTATGTCCATGATTTATGTGGACACAAATTATTAAGAGAGCGACACCAAGATTACATTCCAACAGTCATTAGAAAAAACATTATGATTTGACTGTTCTGCTCTGTTACTAACTTTAGATTTTTTAAAGAATTAACTCTTGGTAAATACTAACAACATTAAATTGTCATGATAAACAATGAGATGAATTAGTCAGTCTGCTTATTACGATGACAGATGGTAAATGTGAGAATGGTACCTGCTGAAAATGTGTAACTTAGAGCCTTCTCATACTGTCACAAAATTGTAGATTTAGACATGGAAAAGACCTAGAATATCACCTACCTACTAGTCAGTTATCTATTTATAGATATTTTGTTCAAAGTAATTTTAAATGTCTGAAGCAAGCATATTTCCATCACTTATGTTGGGAAACCATCCTACAGATGAAGCAATCTTAGGTCATTATCAATCTTTTATTTAGCAATTAGACATAAATACAAAAAAATTAACATAATAAAATAATAATAATAATACAGAATAAAACTCCAACAAATTAAACAGCAGAAAACAATTTTCTTCATTGAAAGATTAAAAAAAGCATAGGTAGCTACTGAATTAATATTTTAAAATGTTAAGCATAGGTAGCTACTGAATTAATATTTTAAAATGTTTAGAGGATAAAAGCAATTACAATCTTAGGTTAGGTGGAATAAAACTAAAGTTTTATGCTGATTTACAGTTAAAAGTTAAAGTTCAAAAGTCAACATTTGCTTCTACTTGCAGTAGTGCAATACATTCCATGAGTCTAGTGCTTTATGCAAGAACTAAGTTATACAATGTCACTATCCCAAAACTGAAAGAAAAGGTTCACTCACCCATAAAAATAATACTTATTTTCTCACATGTTGCCAAAGTCTTGGTAAAAATAACAATGTAGGAAATTATTAATAAGGCAGTAGTACTCAGGTGTCTAAAAATAATTTTAACAAAAATGTTACCAAAAATATATTCCAATGAAGGTGTTGTATGCAAGCAAAGAATCCATTCTGATGACTGACATCATCAGCACTTTTCTAATAATGGTGATTTCAAACATGCCGGGCCGCCCTTTGGCCACGGCACAGAATCACCTTTTCGGCCCCCTCCAGAATCCGGCCGGCCTGTCAACAGACATGCTGGCTGATTCTGGAGGGGGATCGGGGATGGGGCGGGACTGCGTGGCGCAACGTGCGGCCATACAGACCAGCCCCCCCATGCTCCCCCTGCTGCCTGCCCTCCAGGAGACGGGTGGGTGCAGTGGCCAATCCTGCCGCAGCGTCCGCCCACCCTCCAGGGTATTGGCCACGGCCTGGAATTGGCGGCAGTAACAGCAGGTACCGTTCGCCGATTCCGGGCTGGGGGCCGGTAATAGACGTTACATTACCACGGTCAACCACGGTGAACCCCACCATGGCGGCCGTGGTACCATAACGTCCATTGGGCCCAAAAGAGATTCCTTCTGGGTGTTCACCCCTGGCGGGAATCTCTTTGACCACGCTTCCGGAGCTCTGGGTGGCCGGAGGGCTGAAAGCGTGGTCAAAGAGATTCCCATCGGGCGTGAACATCTGGCGGGAATCTCTTTTGGACCCAACAGACGTTATGGTACCGTGGCCACCATGGGGGGTTCACTGTGGTTGACTATGGTAACATAACAGCTGAAATTATCCTAAGACAGCGGTTGCTTTAAGGATGGACTTAAGAGCTTGATTCTCTGCCCACTGGGTAGTTGTTCTTATTGAATTTAATAGTGACAGGTCAGGCTCTTTGATCCAAACTCCAAATGCAAGCTGTATGAATAATGCTGTTAAAAATGAATATGTAAAAACAGAACTCTTCAAAAAAAACATCCCAGTAAAGTTTAGAAATGCATACTTATGTGTGTACATGTATGTGCTGGCCAAAGTTTACAAAAGTGAACAGTGATTTTGGAAATCAACTTGAAGGTGACTGGTACAAGTATTCTAAGAATGGGTACTCAGTACTTTCTTGAAACCAGACTCCTTAAAGTGTCTCCAGTTGAATACAGCAAAAAATTTGCCACCCCAAATCCCAATCATTTTTAGGAATTGTCCTCTGACATGAGTTTAAGTTACAGTTTCAAGATAAATCAAACAAAACCAACACTATATTATTGTCTCCAGGACACCACTTCCAAAATGCAAAGCACAATGTTTGGATGCACTTAGTCGAGACGTTTTAATGCCATTGCCTCAATGGCTGCTTTTAGATGGACGGCTGCCCTGCTGCTGGTTGTGCCAGCCCTCTTCACCCCCGGGTGGCCTGTCTTTCTAAAGGTATCCCTGCCAGATGTGCAGGCAGAACAGGTTGCACCTGCTCTGGTGCAGCCCTGCTGGCAGTGCTACTGACACATCCCAAAGCACTGGCAGTGGAGCAGGCTGACCAAACCCGGGGCACTAGCCCAAAGCAGAACAGCTGTCTGTCTGCTCTGCAGGCCCACGCTGCTGCTCCATGTTTGGCCAGATGTTGGCCTGGGCAATGCCATGGGTTGTGGGTCCCAGACTAGAGCATCGGGTGATCGTCCACAACTCCATGGTGCAGGGATGTCACGCAGGCGAACCACAACCAGGGAGCCCACTGCGTCCGTCTGAAGCTAACCTAGGCAGAAGCAATGGGATGTCAGGGTGCAGCCCCTGAGCAGCTCCAGGGATGTCTGCCTCTGTGTCCGTCTAAAGCACCCAGTGAATCAGATGCGTTAAGTGCACTCCTGTTAACATAGAGATCAAGGCAGCTTAAAGTGGAGACATTATTTTAAAAGTTAACAGGCAAGGCATCAGCAAACTCTTTAGCAGAGTTACAAACTATGGCAAGGAAGCTCCTCTGAACTACTTCTTTTCTCTTTTCCTTCTTTGCTTGCTCCTGAATGGCAGAGAGTGCCAATTAAACTTGAAAAAACTGTGAACATAAATAAATAACTACATAGGAAATTGCACCATCAAGGCAACAGAATTTTTTTAAACTGATGAAGCTAATGGAAATATTCAGGAGGAGAAGTACAATTTAGAATACAATTTCCTCCTCATCTTGATTTGAAGATATTTTCATTTGTGTGCGTTTGAGGGAAACTGAAACTGAGGCCAGCCTGTTGTGCACCAGTGAGAGTGTCTGATAGAAAGAGGGTAGGACAGTCTGAACACACGTTGTTACACTGTGTTGACAACTACATTTGGAAGAATTGTTAATACTGCTTTAAAAACAACAACAATAGAGCTGTTGAAAGCAGAAGAGAGACAGATTTATGTGTGGATGAAAAAAATGGAGGGACTAAGCAATATTGGCTGGTAATACATATTATATGGAAATTTTTTGCACACTTTGCTGTACCTTTCTGAGCAAGATTGTCAGCTGCTATAGTACAAAATCTAAGGTTATTTTCAAATAGTTTTTACAACTACCATAAACTGAACCTGGCTCTGAACATGCTGTTGTCACTAAGGTCAAGAGAAGAGCAAAAGGATCGGGCCCTCTTTTGACATTTAATCTTTGTCAGAACTTTTCCCACTGACATGGATGAAGCTTGTCTGAAACTCAAAAGCTTGACAAACTTGGGAGAACTCTGCATGCTTTCAAAGCAAAGCTTCCTTCTCCCCATCCCCAAGCCTGTCCAGCTTAGCTGCTATTCTTCCCCTTCTAAACTAACTCTGGCAGCTCTTCAGCATTACAAGAGAGGATTATTGACTGAAATCTTTTTCTTAGTCGAAAGGTCTTGATCACTGTTTGCTGAGGCACACTGTTTCCACTTGACAATATTAGCACTCCCCCGTTTTATAAGAAATAAAGCAATCATGCTCTTTTAGAACTGAGGTGCGAACTGGAGTTGTACGCCTCAATTATGAGTTAAAATATCCAGGAAACTGTAAATACAGAGTTTATTTATATCTTAATCCTTATGTAACTTATTTGAATGAAGTCCAAGAGCTACCATAAATATGGACATTACATCAAATGGTGTATATAGAATATAAATGTACATGTACTTAAATGTACAACTATATATCATTATTGAATGTGTTATATAAAATATTCAGCATGCAAACACATAATTAATGTACTCACATCTCTATAAAATGGCAATGTGATGTACATGAACTATGTGAGTATATTTAAGATTACACAATGTTATAGTTTCACTTCTCTGACAGAGATCTGAAAAAGCTGGCTAATATAATATATGCTTGTTGAGAAGTCTAATGTTTTGTATCAGCAAGTTACCACAAGCAGTACAAATCAACAGAAATAAATGGTGAACATTTTTTTTTTTTTAAAGGCTGAATGCTACAGAATGCCATTCTCGCTTTTTGATAGCTTGGAAGGAATTTTTTGAAAATGCATGCCACAATTTGTCAGCGGGTTTATAATCACCCAAATCCATTGCCAGCAGGAGAATTAGAATTATGAATATCTGACCCTTGCATACATCCCGAATAAAACCAGTTGGGTGGGCATGGAAACAGCATTGTTTTACAGCTCCCCAACAAGCACTTTTCTGGGCATTAACCAAGAAAGCTCAGAGCTCCGTGACTTATAAATAATATCTTAAGTCAGATCTGTGCACTCTAAGTCCGCTTGGAGCCATATGGCAGTTTCCATCTCCTTTGCAACTAATGTCAGTGCAAGAAGCAGCGATGATTCATTCTTTAAAGAGACTCCACAGTATAGGAGAAATGCCCTTCCACTTACCTTATTCAAATAGACCACGTTCAGCATAAACACAGGCTGGAGAAGCACAAAAGGTTGGGGGATTCCCTGCTTTGTTCAGGGGCTGCTCTCAGGTTTCCTTTGCAAATGATCTGTTGACAAACCCAGGGAGCGAGGAGAGGTTTGTTTTGGTTCAGTGTTTCTTTCGGAGGATGGTTTTGCTCTCTATTCCTGACTCCAAATCACCGTATTCCCTGGGATGGAGGGGGCTGGGGGAAGAAAAAGAAAGGGAAAGCCATCCTCAAAATCAGTGCTGTGAGCAGCTAGGATTGCAGAATGATAAAAAAAGAAAACGCTCCTCCAGCCTCAGTGTAATCTCCCTTCGGTTGCATGTGATGTGGTGGCTGCTGCTGGTGGTGGGTGTTGGTGTGTGTCTGCGGATGTATGCACTGTGTAAATGGAACAGCAGCAGGCTGGGAGCTCAGCACAGCATGGAGTGCGGAGACAGTCAGACACACACACAGATGGGTACACTGTTTACATATAGAAACGGCATACATACGTTAGCATTCTCTTGCTCTCGAGGAGCACACATAGGCACACCTTCCCCCTAGCCAGGGAACATACACACATCAATACCCCCCACACACTAGTATTTCTTCCGAGCCAGGGTATGCACAGACACAGACAGACTCCCACCACTTATGGCATGTGGGTTACATAGGGTGTTAGCAAACGAGATGGTAGCCCACAGCCCATTTATTAGGTGTTCGTCACCACCGACCACATGGCCACCACCCACTGGACAGGCAACCCCCACTCACGATAGGGTCCTGGAGCATGTGGAGCCTGCTGTGTCAGTGTGGGCAATGTGGACTAATGCGCACCCATGTGTCTGCGTCCTGTCAATTAGGTTGCATGCAGCCTCCACACGTATAGGTCCGCCTGCACCATACAATTGTGTGTGAAAAAGTCTAGAGCTTTCTGCAGAGCTATCACTTCCAGATTCTCTCGCGCTCTCACTGGCATGCACGTAATGTCTGTCTTAAAAGGCAAATGCACCATTTTCAAGCATGCATTCTCCCAGCTTGTCCTAGTAGTTAGCAGTATGTGCCCACCAACATTTAACGTTTCCCAGTCGCTTCACAGGAAGGGCTTGCGGAGGGTTGTCAATGCCGTGGCCATGGCTCAAACTGACAAACAGGCAACAACCAGCACCACTACAACCACTGCAGCTATTCTCCACAGCCATTCTCCGTCTTCCAATCCACCCACCAATGCTGCATTCCCTGGATGGAGGAAGAGACTAACGGCGTTTATAGACGAGACAAAAAAGGCAGCTGATCCTTTGATCAGCTGCCTTTCTTTGCGCTCGTCTAAACTTTAACGCCAGATCCTACCGCGCGTCTGACCGGGTCGGCGATCCTGGCCCCTCAGATGCGGATACCCGAAGTGCCAGCTTTACGCCGCACTTCCGGGTTCCCGACCGAGTGCTCATGCGCGGAAGGGTGCGCATGCGCACAACGACTGTACGCCGTGTCTGAATATCAGACACGGCATACAGAAGAAGGCGGGGGATAGATGCCGGCGCTGAACGATCCCGCTTTTGAGCGAGATCGTCTAACAGCGCCCCAAGGCCTTCATCACTCTATGGGACTCAAGGAGGAGAGCAAGGAGATGAGTGAGATGTGCGCACATAATGCAAAGGAGCCTGCCTCAGTCCATTCAGCTCCAAAACTCTCGCGATTGTGAGCCTTATTGCTCAGGGGCAGGTGCCATTTTCTAATCCCCATGGGCGTTCATGCCAGGTTACGTGGAACCTGGCTGCCCCGGTTCACTCCACAGTCCACCCCTCAGGGAAAACACTCGAGCCCTCTCCACACTGCATTCACACAGTTCCTATTAAACTTTATTAAACTTAAATTAAGGAACTTTAAGTATAGAAATATAAAAGGGAAAGTATGCCATCTCAGTGCTGGGGAGGAGCTGGATGGGCCAGAGGAAAGCACAGTGACATACAGGAAATACTTTAAAGGTTTTATTGATCTTACAAAATGATTGTTTAAAACAGGTCACTGATGCTCATCGAACTGTCACTGATGGTGGGTATTGGGGCTAGCAATGCAGCACAAGGTGTCCTGGATCTCCCCAGCTATGCACTGTTCCACTCAGTTCGTCTGGTCCCAGAACAGGGACACTATCTCACCAGAGCTAAGTGACAGGGTGAACTTCTCCAATGCAGACCCACCAGTCTTATAGATGTTATGAAGAAACCAGGCAGCAGTTGTTAGCAATGGAGCGGTCACTAGCTGGAAATCAATCCTAGCAGCTATCGAAAAGCCAACTATTTGAACCATTCTGTCTTTCATTTCCAAGAGGAGACCTGTCTGTAAATGCAAAAAAGGGAAGACCATTAATGACTTTTTCAAACTCTCCATGATTAAGGGAATGTTATGATTAGCTGGTAGACATTCTGAAGTGGCAGACAGCACAATCGTGGGGTGATCTGAAAACATTTTTCAGCATTTCAAGTGTAACTGGGACAGAACTGTAAAAGCCCCAAAGCCCACTCCACCGCAGAGTGGGGGGCACTGAGCTGCCATTTAAAGTACCTTTGCTCCAGGGTGCAGGCAACGCTGTATGATTTTGTGAGACAGAACTTCAGGGGGTAGATAGGGTCCCCAGAACAACAGGCCTCATGAGCATTCCCTCAATGCATGTTTCAGTGGAGGGTCCAAAGTCTCCTGTGTGCATGTGGCCAAAGGAGGACTGACAGAAGATTTATTTAATTTTATTTATTTATTTATTATTCCGCCTCCTCCTGCCAAGGCAGCTTGGGGTGGCGTACAATATAAAAACAACAAAATAAAATATATAACATAAACACCTGAAATTTAAATAAAAATAGCAATATCATCATTTCTACCCCCCAACCCAACAGCACCTCTCCCCCTACCTGTCTCCCTCACCAAACACCTGGAGGAACAACCAGGTTTTACATTGATGCCTGAAGGAGGGAAGGTCCTGGGCCAAACGAGCCTCCGCTGGGAGGGAGTTCCACACCCAAGGCGTGGCAACTGAGAATGCCCTCTCCAATGTGGCCCCCCACTGAACACGGGAAACCTCTAAAAGGGCACCCCTGGCCAACCGCAGCGGCCATTCCAGAACCCAGGGAGTGAGGCTGTCCTGCAGGTAAGTGGGGCCCAGACCGTGTAGCGCTTTATAGGTAAACGCCAACACCTTGAATCAGTGTGGATGTTGTGGTTCTTCCCAGATCACCTGTCAGCACATCCACAAACCGGGTACAGTGATCCACTGTGGCATGGAAAACCACAGAGAAAACCCCTTTCTGGTTCAGGTAGTCATCTTTGCTATGGGGTGGGCAGATGATGGTGGTATGGCTCCCATCGATTGTCCTTATACAGTTCAGGAACCTCCCAAAAGCCCTCCATCACCTCCATGGGGTCAGCCAACTGTGCCACCCAGTCCAGTAGCACTTCCACAATCGTTGTGCAAACCTCCACGAGTATAGTGCCCATCATGGAGGTTCCAATGCCAAATTTCTGGGCAACAGAGCAGTGGGAATTTGGACTGGTGAGCTTCCAGGTGGCAATGGCAACATGCTTCTCCACGGAGATGGGTGACCGCATAACCGTGCCCTATTTCTCCAGTTGTGGCCTGATAGGGCATCCTGAAGTTTGTGACCCACTCAGCATTTTCTCACAAGAACAGCACATTCTTTTCTCCTTCACCCAGACAAGTCTCTTGGTGCATACAGCCATGCGCAGGGCATTGGTGATTGAAGCTGCGTATCCCGACAGGTACCTCTCTGCATGCATCAGCTGCCCTTGCATGGCTTCGATCCTCCCCACTGTGGTCCATCGTTGCTGGAGGTAGGCAAGTGCACAGTGTCAAAGGAGGAGGTGCCTCCACGGTGTGGTGCACCCCACTATCCTGGCCACAGATTGAGCGAGAGCCTTTTTGTGTCTTGAGAGCACATCATGCCAATGAAACAAGAGGGCTTGGATCTGTTGGATCGCTCACAGGTTCTTCTCAGCTGTGGAAAGGAAGGCCTGGAGTGCCAGAACGAGCACAAGGAAGTTCTCAACATTTGTCTCCATGGCTGAAGTTCTGGAGTCTGAACTCTGTAGACCACGTGCTAAATGTTTTGAACAGCTTAAAGAGCTGGATAACTGCCTAGCTAGGGCTGGTTGTGCACCACATGTGAACAACTACTGGCCACTATTGGTCATGTGTTGTCACATGGCCAAGTGTGAGCTGCTGTTGGCTGCTACTGGTTACAGACCAGCTATTGGTTGAAAAGGTTTTTGCAAAGTTATAGTGTGTGCGTGTGTGTGTGTGTTGCTGCACTGGCAGTTAATCCATGTAACAAGCATGTCAGTGCAGATGCCAAATCATCTAAAAATGTTACAGCTGTTACCACCACAGAAGCATGGAAGGTTTTAATTGGGCTCAGGGAGGGGGAGCACTGAATGTTAAGAAATGAGCTGGTGGGGGCGGGATCTGCAAGGCAGTGAAAGTCACTATGCACGGGATGTATGTGGGAGCAGGGCTGCTCACTGGTTAAAAGCTGCTTATATATTTTATCTTTTGAAAGTAAAAATTTTTGCTTGCAATGAGCATGAGGGGTCCTAACACCATAGAAAGCTATTTCTGTGGGATGTTTACCTGGGAAAGCCAAAAGCTTTGACTCTTGTCTGCAGGTGCTGTGGGCACCTGGGGTATGGGGCTCAGAGAAATGANCTGGAAATCAATCCTAGCAGCTATCGAAAAGCCAACTATTTGAACCATTCTGTCTTTCATTTCCAAGAGGAGACCTGTCTGTAAATGCAAAAAAGGGAAGACCATTAATGACTTTTGCAAACTCTCCATGATTAAGGGAATGTTATGATTAGCTGGTAGACATTCTGAAGTGGCAGACAGCACAATCGTGGGGTGATCTGAAAACAGTTTTCAGCATTTCAAGTGTAACTGGGACAGAACTGTAAAAGCCCCAAAGCCCACTCCACCGCAGAGTGGGGGGCACTGAGCTGCCATTTAAAGTACCTTTGCTCCAGGGTGCAGGCAACGCTGTATGATTTTGTGAGACAGAACTTCAGGGGGTAGATAGGGTCCCCAGAACAACAGGCCTCATGAGCATTCCCTCAATGCATGTTTCAGTGGAGGGTCCAAAGTCTCCTGTGTGCATGTGGCCAAAGGAGGACTGACAGAAGATTTATTTAATTTTATTTATTTATTTATTATTCCGCCTCCTCCTGCCAAGGCAGCTTGGGGTGGCGTACAATATAAAAACAACAAAATAAAATATATAACATAAACACCTGAAAATTAAATAAAAATAGCAATATCATCATTTCTACCCCCCAACCCAACAGCACCTCTCCCCCTACCTGTCTCCCTCACCAAACACCTGGAGGAACAACCAGGTTTTACATTGATGCCTGAAGGAGGGAAGGTCCTGGGCCAAACGAGCCTCCGCTGGGAGGGAGTTCCACACCCAAGGCGTGGCAACTGAGAATGCCCTCTCCAATGTGGCCCCCCACTGAACACGGGAAACCTCTAAAAGGGCACCCCTGGCCAACCGCAGCGGCCATTCCAGAACCCAGGGAGTGAGGCTGTCCTGCAGGTAAGTGGGGCCCAGACCGTGTAGCGCTTTATAGGTAAACGCCAACACCTTGAATCAGTGTGGATGTTGTGGTTCTTCCCAGATCACCTGTCAGCACATCCACAAACCGGGTACAGTGATCCACTGTGGCATGGAAAACCACAGAGAAAACCCCTTTCTGGTTCAGGTAGTCATCTTTGCTATGGGGTGGGCAGATGATGGTGGTATGGCTCCCATCGATTGTCCTTATACAGTTCAGGAACCTCCCAAAAGCCCTCCATCACCTCCATGGGGTCAGCCAACTGTGCCACCCAGTCCAGTAGCACTTCCACAATCGTTGTGCAAACCTCCACGAGTATAGTGCCCATCATGGAGGTTCCAATGCCAAATTTCTGGGCAACAGAGCAGTGGGAATTTGGACTGGTGAGCTTCCAGGTGGCAATGGCAACATGCTTCTCCACGGAGATGGGTGACCGCATAACCGTGCCCTATTTCTCCAGTTGTGGCCTGATAGGGCATCCTGAAGTTTGTGACCCACTCAGCATTTTCTCACAAGAACAGCACATTCTTTTCTCCTTCACCCAGACAAGTCTCTTGGTGCATACAGCCATGCGCAGGGCATTGGTGATTGAAGCTGCGTATCCCCACTGTGGTACATCGTTGCTGGAGGTAGGCAAGTGCACAGTGTCAAAGGAGGAGGTGCCTCCACGGTGTGGTGCACCCCACTATCCTGGCCACAGATTGAGCGAGAGCCTTTTTGTGTCTTGAGAGCACATCATGCCAATGAAACAAGAGGGCTTGGATCTGTTGGATCGCTCACAGGTTCTTCTCAGCTGTGGAAAGGAAGGCCTGGAGTGCCAGAACGAGCACAAGGAAGTTCTCAACATTTGTCTCCATGGCTGCAGTTCTGGAGTCTGAACTCTGTAGACCACGTGCTAAATGTTTTGAACAGCTTAAAGAGCTGGATAACTGCCTAGCTAGGGCTGGTTGTGCACCACATGTGAACAACTACTGGCCACTATTGGTCATGTGTTGTCACATGGCCAAGTGTGAGCTGCTGTTGGCTGCTACTGGTTACAGACCAGCTATTGGTTGAAAAGGTTTTTGCAAAGTTATAGTGTGTGCGTGTGTGTGTGTGTTGCTGCACTGGCAGTTAATCCATGTAACAAGCATGTCAGTGCAGATGCCAAATCATCTAAAAATGTTACAGCTGTTACCACCACAGAAGCATGGAAGGTTTTAATTGGGCTCAGGGAGGGGGAGCACTGAATGTTAAGAAATGAGCTGGTGGGGGCGGGATCTGCAAGGCAGTGAAAGTCACTATGCACGGGATGTATGTGGGAGCAGGGCTGCTCACTGGTTAAAAGCTGCTTATATATTTTATCTTTTGAAAGTAAAAATTTTTGCTTGCAATGAGCATGAGGGGTCCTAACACCATAGAAAGCTATTTCTGTGGGATGTTTACCTGGGAAAGCCAAAAGCTTTGACTCTTGTCTGCAGGTGCTGTGGGCACCTGGGGTATGGGGCTCAGAGAAATGATGGTGTAATGGATACTCTGGCCTTTCCTGACATTTGGGTGAGGCCTAATGTACAGAGAGAACTGTCGGACCCACCCTCCAAGGCAGCTTATGTGCTACTAGGATGGCACATGCACACACTGGGGTTCTATGTATGCATGATGGAGTGCAGACACTATGCAACCCTGCTGCAATTCACAGTTCAGCAGAATGGAAGCGTGAGGGCCCCAAATGAGATGAGAGAGTGGGATGCGACCGAGACCATGACTTTTCTGGATGTTAGTGCACTGCCAGAAGTAAGGAAGTCACTAACAGAGATTGGACCTTCCCTTCCATTTTTCTTTATCATTTATTTATTTATTTATTTATTTATTTATTTAAAAAATTTATACCCCACCCCTCCTGCGAGGCAGCCCTGATGACAACATGAGGATACCCACGGGGCCACAAGGAATGCCTCAATCGGTTGGTGGAGATGAATCTCTCGGGGGAAGCAAGTGACTTGAGGGACAGGGAATGTGAACCAACTGATGGAGAGCTTTTGCCATAAATGAGGTTTGGATAAGCAGAGAAATGCAGAGTGCTCTCGAAGGTGGGGATGTTTTCCTCCCCAATTGTATGATAATGCAGAAGATGCTAGAGAAGTGGTACAAGAGGCGCATGTTTGACTAGGGATGTTTAAAAGGGATTTTCAACACCATGTCCAGAAAGACTCCATAGATCTGTGCGCTGCTATCAGCCAGTATAGTACCGTGAGCCATGGATGTAAGAAACCAGGTGGTGACATTGCTTTCGATTTCAATTTTTACTTTTATTTTCAATTTTCACTATAGGTACTCAATAAAGTATGCAATTTGTTGAATAAACTCAGTGTTCTGTGCAAAGCTAAAGGTTATTTCCAGCAATCAAGTGCTGGCAGGTATAAACCCAGGTATGAACCTCTGTGCATGAACATAAGAACATAAGAAGTGCCATACTGGGTCAGACCAATGGTCCATCTAGCCCAGCATCCTGTCTCCGACAGTGCCCAATCACGGTGGCTTGGGAGAAGCACCCAACAGGTCACAATGGGGGATCCATTCCCCGTTTCCCCCCAGCTCCCGTCATGTTCCCTGATCCTGTCTGGCTAATAGCTGCTAATGGA
>QEPC01004523.1:3461439-3471998 GCA_003113815.1 Sphenodon punctatus
CCACAACCCAATTATACACTGAGTGAAAAAATATTTCCTTTATTTGTTTTAAACTTGCCACCCATGAGTTTCATGGAGTGTCCCTTAGTTCTATTACTAGCTGAGAGGGTAAATAACTGCTCCTTGTTTATTAGTTCCACACCACTCATGATTTTATAGACCTCTATCATATCTCCTCTCAGTTGTCTCTTCTCCAAATGGAAGAGCCCCAACCTATCAAACCTCTCCTCATACAGGAGCCCTTCCATGCCCTTGATCATTTTTGTTGCCCTTCTCTGTACCTTTTCTAGTTCAACTATGTCTTTTTTGAGATGGGGTAACCAGAACTGCACACAATATTCAAGGTGCAGTCGCACCATTGATTTGTATAGAGGCTTTATGACATCCTCAGTTTTATTATCTATCCCCTTCTGAATAATTCCTAACATTCTGTTTGCTTTTTAGACTGCTGCTGCGCACTGCGCTGTGGATTTCATCGTACTGTCCACAACCACCCCCAGATCCTTTTCCTGAGTGGTAACTCCTAGCTTAGTACCCAGTATTGTGTACGTATGGTTTGGATTATTTTTCCCTACATGCATCACTTTGCACTTGTCCACATTAAATCTCATTTGCCATTTAGATGCCCAGGCACCCAGTGTCATAAGATCCCATTGTAGTTCCTCACAGTCTGCTCATGTTTTAACTACCTTGAATAACTTGGTGTCATCTGCAAATTTTATCATCTCACTCTTAACACCCTTTTCCAAATCATTAATGAACACATTAAACAGCACCGGTCCCAATACAGATCCCTGAGGCACACCGCTTTTTACATCTCTCCATTGTGAAAACTGACCATTTAGTCCCACCCTTTGCTTTCTATCTTTTAACCAGTTTCTGATGCATAGTAAGTCACTACCACCAATCCCATGACTTTTTAATTTTCTCAAGAGTCTCTCATGAGAGACCTTATCAAATGGAAATCCAGGTTCACTATATCTACTGGGTCTCCCTTTTCCACATGCTTATTTACCCTGCCCGTCTATTAGGCTTATCTTATTATTATCTGGGACTGATCTTCTCTGCCACAGGGACATGGACGAAGCATGCAGAGTCTATTAAATTAAAAATGTGCCAATCTATTGGGGGGCTTTTCAAATTTTGGAGGATGGATGGGGGGGTGGGGGAAGCTTATAAGGCCTGCCCTGAGGTTCTTAGATTTGAAAGTTAGCCCTCAAACCTTATATGGAGCTGAAATCTGGGGGGCCTTTCTTAGGATAAATTGGGAGTTTTTTTCAGGACTGTTTTTAACATGCAATACTAGCTGTACCAAAAAACACTCCGGCATGCCTTGTTAGATTGGAAACTGGTGTTCTGCCGGTGGCAGTAAAACTTGATTTGGCTACTGTTTATTGGCTAAGGTTGAGGAGCATGACTGAAGATAGGCTTCCTTATCTTTGCCTGACTGAATTTTCTTCTTCCACCCTTATGCCTCAACGGTATAAGAAAATTATTTTATTTTTCAGAACAGTAGGCCAATCTGTAGAGGCCTTATCTCATCTGACTAATTCCAAAGTAAAATCTTTGATCCTCAGACAATTGCCTGATTTGGCTATTCTAGAGGACACGAGAAATGCTGCTAATCTAAAATCTCCCACAATTTATTATCAGTTTAAAACAGTCCACAGGACGGAACCTTATTTGTCTGTTTTAGTCAATTCTTCCTTAAGAAGAGCTCTTTCTCTCCTTAGGTTTGACCTTATCCCCTCTAGGGTTCTGTCAGGGAAACGGAAAGGGTTTCCGTGCACCCTTAGTTTATGTAGCTGTGGTTCATTTATTATTTCATTGTCCTTATACTGAAAACTATCACCAGAAATATTTGGCTCCATTGATACTGAATAAAAATAATTGGTCATCACACTAACAACTAATTTATCTGGCTGCGACCAAAGATAATCCTATCAGAAGCCTTGCTAAAATGGCTCTTATTCTGATCAAAAGAAGAAAAGATGATTTGGAATCATAGGAGTTGATTCTGACGATGGAGATTCCCTACCGACTCATTCTAGCTTTCCAATTTATTATTTTCATTTTTATTTTATTTGATAAAATCTGATTTAATATGCTCATAATGAATTGATATTATTTTTATATTGGTCAATTGGGTCCTTTTTGTAATCTCCTTTATTTGTACTAAAGTTTTGACCTCTGGTTATGACTTCAATAAACTATTAATTTATTATTATTATTATTATTATTATTATTATTAGGCTTGTCACGCTAATATGTAAAGCAAAAGGTTCAACATGTATGTAATGTTACAATTGAGAACTGTAAAACCCAAATCAGGACTGTAACACTGACCAAACTCCAGGAAGTAGGGACAGTTAAAAGATTGTGTATTGGCAACCCTCGCCAGACGGAACCCTATGAAGATGCAAATGGATCTTCATGTTTGGCTGGGTTGGCTACATGAGGAAAGACACAGGCTCATGAGCGGGAAAGCTGAGACAAAGAGACCATGAAAGGTACTTAAGCAAGGGCCATAAGCCAGCTTCGCTATCGCTTGGTCAGTGCCATCTTGAGCACTCTCCTCTGCATCCTGCATCTTGCCAGCAAACAAGGCTGGAAGACATGGACTGAGAGGCATGATTTTGCTTTCTAGCAACTCTAAGACTGAAGACCCAGTCGCTTACATCAAGGACTGAGAAGAACTTATGGACCTTGGTAGGGTAAGATGCTTATTTAGGAACTAAACCAGTATAGGTTAGGAATGCGTTATATTTACCTTTGATTTCTAATAACCACTCTGTATCAACTATCTTGCTTATGTAATTAATAAACTTACTTCTTATCTTAATGAAGAAGCGTCTGTGTCTAACATTGGAACACAAGTGAGCAACAAGAGTTCTCAAGCTCTTGCGAACCCAGAGATTAAAGAGTCTGTAAATGGGAAGGCTCGGGCCCTTGGGTGACAAAGAGGTTGTCCCTGCTGCAGGCTTGAATCAGCCAGAGAGAGAAAACTGATTCAAGTGGGCTGTACAAGAGGGAAACTGAGTCACTCAAACCCGGTAAAGTGGGGGTGCGGACCTCCAACCCGTGACAAGAGGGCTGCCCATTTATTTCACTTTACATGCTAAACATGTGAACTGGGGCCGCACAGACCAGTCCCAGACTCAAGGGGGTGGGCTATCATCTCATTTGCTAACATCCATATATGCTTTCACTTCCTTTGCCTTTTTAGGCATGGTATGCAGACAATAAGATCAATTTTAAATGAGACACTCCCATACATGGACACTCAGTGTCCACATTTGGGAGCGTCTCGTTTGAATGTGGAGGTGCTTGAAGGTGTGCTCCCGTGATCCACGCACCTCCACCCATCTACACTCACCTCCACGGCACAACTGGTGAAAAGGCAGGTTGCTGCATATGTGGAGGTTTGCGTAGATGGGAGTGTGCCTGTCTGCACCCTCTGCCATGCGCAACCCATGCAATGGCGCTCCGCCCGCAGCACACGGACCTGCCCTGCCCTCCCGTCCATTTATAAACGGCCCAAGATACACACAGCCTATATATGCACACACATCTCCCAGCTATGATGAACTTGTACACACAGGCTCACTAGTTCTTCTAAGCCTAGGTATCTACACGCATATCCTTGGTGAAGGAAGTGTGTATACTCACACACACACACACACACACACAAGCATACACATGCTTTCACACTACTCAGTTTGGGTACATATATGTACACCCTATTGCTACCTTTCCCCCATCCCCCCACAGCCAGGATGACTATACACAACCCCAAACTGCAAACACTTAACACATTCACTCTTTCTCTCTCTCCTTTCCCACATCCATTCTCCCACCCCAATCCAGGGTCCATGCACACAAACATTCTTTCACCTCCCATTACCAGTGAGCTGATGCACACATGCACACCCTGACAACTTCAGATTCTAAAATCCCTATTGGCATGACAACCTAAACAAGTGTTGCTAACAAAAAAGGGAAGGAAACTGTAAATCTCTGGCCGCTTTTAGACAAGCGCGCAGTGCGATTGCACGTGTTTTCCAAAATCCTGCAAGACAGGAGTAGACGAGACGCTGCCACAAGTCACGCACACGGGAGGGGGGGACGTGCATTATTTTCTGGACGTGATTTGACCGGGTCGCCGATCGAGGTGGTCAAATCGTGGCTGGAAAAGAATGCGCGTCCCCCTCCCGTGTGCATGACTCGCGGCAGCGTCTTGTCTAATCCCGTCTCGCGGGATTTTGGAAACCACATGCGAGCGCACCACGTGCTCCTCTAAAAGTGGCCTCTGTCAGAGACAGGTACAACACCGCTCTCTGCATTTGTCTGTCAATATGCATCTAGCGTCATAATATAAGGTATTGGAATTTATTCCCTATGACCCTTGCCCTTATTGTCAATTTTTGATTCTGTGGCAATTTGTTCTATGGAGTGCTGTTACTCATGCTGTCTCTTTCATTTTTCCTAAGGTCAGGCAGGTTTTTGTCCATTGCTTTAATGTATATAACTTTGCTTTAGCTTTGTTTCTTCATTTTGTAACTCCAGACTTGCCTGACAAAGGACCCTGTGAGGTCCGAAAGCTTGTATACCTCCACCGACTATAGCTGATCCAATAAAAGAGATCACTGGGCTATTTTGTCTATTGAAAATCTGAGGAAATACTTTTCTCATGATCCTTTATGTTTTGGCTATTGGATTAGAAAGCAGATCTCTCATTTCAGCCTCTCTGGTCACTGTCGCAGTAGTTGCACAACAGTGCTTCTCTGGCTACCCTAAGCTTTGTGTTTGCCACCTTCTGCCTCTCGGCTTGTCACCAGTTCTATTTATGTACTTGGTTTTCCACATTGCACTCTAGGTAAAGTACAGTAGCCTGCTACTATGAAGACTTTGAAAAGTTATGTGTAGTGATCTAACTTCCTGTCTTTATTTTTCTCAATGCTCATACAAATACTGTTGATGTATTACTTATTTATTTTATTTTAATTAATTCATTTATTTATTTATTCAAATTTATACACCACCCTGCTCATAGAGGCTCAGGGCGGCTCCCAATTTACAGTTTGGTCTAGCATCTTTAGCATTGTTCTGTTTGGGTGAGGCTATTTGTTCCATTAGAAGAGAAGTTAATGTTTTTGAGGCCTGTGCTTGACTTTGTTTAAGAGGGGGGTTTCAGTTTTAATCCCCCAGTGCTTTGGAATGAAAGGAGTCTCTCACACACATCGACACCCTAATGCTACCTTTCTCCCTCTAGCTAGGAGGGCTGTACACACAATCCCAAACTGAAAACACGTAACACGTACACTCTTTCTCTGGTGGCGACGGGCGATTCCTTGTTGTCCCCATGGAACCTTACCTGTGGATTCCATTCTGTCTCCTCTCTTGTTCAATGTGCATCTGAAGCCACTAGGCAAGACTGTGCATGGATTTGGGGTATGGTGCCATCAGAATACTGACAACACGCAGCTCTCTTTCTCTTTTGTATCTGACCCAGGTCCTCAGTGTTTGGCTGCCCTTGAGATGTGGGCAAGCTGATTGAAGTTAGCTTCAATCCAGAAAAGACTAAGCCCATTTTTAGATGTGCTATAATTCTAACATTTAAAAATACACTTTTAGAAACCTCTGATGGGGGGCGTTTAGATGTGCCTCCTCGCACCGGAAGTCTCCCAGTCACCACTTGAAACAGCAGCGCTGGGTGGCTCGTGCATTCTTTTGAAAACCGGATTTGTAAAAAAAACCTTGTTATCGAGGTTTTACAAATCCAGTTTTCCAAAGAATACACAAGCCAGCTGGTGCCACTGTTTCCAGTGGTGACCAGGCAACTTCTGGCGTGGGGAGGCACATCTAAACACCATCCCCTTGAGGTTTCTAAAAGTAGATTTTTAAATCCGCTAGAATTCTGACGCATCTAAAAGGGCCCTAAAGTGATGATGTTTGGCCAGCCCTGTTACTTGAGGGGGATAGGAACACCTGTTATTGAGGGAGGTCCAGCCTCCTTTGTTCACTCAGGTTCACAGCTTTGGGGTGTTCCTGGATCCCTTGTTGTACCTAGAACATCAGGTTGCAGCAGTATCCAGGAACAGTTTCTACCAACTCCATCTGGTGTGGAGGCTGTGACCTTTTCAATCAGGCTCAGACCTGGCCATTATCATCCATACCTTCTATATGACAGGGCTTCTCTTGGTCATGGGAAGACCTAAAGGTCTGAATATAATAACCAGGGACATGCGTTCACTCAATTTTCATAACTATACGCTCTAATAGGACCTGTGTTGACAGAGCACTTTGGGAACTGTAGTCACAATCTGTAAGCAAATAAGGAGATAAAGAAGAAAGATAAAGAGTAAGACATTGCCCTCTTGCAAGTTCCATCAGAGCATCAGGTCCAGACAATACGGGCATGCAGAGCGGTATTCACAGTGGCTGCCCCACAGCTTTGGACCAGAAGATGTGGTCAGGTCCAGTACTATAGCTGGGTTTAAAAAATAATTAGACAAGTTTCTGGATGATAGGTCCATTAGCAACTATTAGCCAGGTAGGTTTGGGGAACATAACTTACTGTTGGGGGCCAAGAGTAAACAACAGAGAACTGATTGCCTCATTGTGACATGTTGGATACTTCTCCCATGCAATCGAGATTGGCCACTGTCGGAGAACAGGATGCTGGGCTCAATGGACCATTGGTCTGACCCAGTATGGCACTACTTATGTTCTTATGTTCCTTCCTCTGGAGGTTTGCCAAAGTACAAACCTGAGCATCTTTAGAAGACAATGCAAGACCTATTTATTTGGCTGGGCTCTTAGCAGGTAGGGGTGGAGTGTGAATGCTTTTAGTGGGGACTTCATATGGTTTTAATGACTTTTATATTATTTTATATTGTGAACTGCCCTGAGCCTATGGGAAAGGGCAAGATATAAATCAAAATAAATAAATAAATAAATGTAGATACACACACACAATAAACTTCTCCGTCCTCACTCACTCCATTTGTCCAGCCATAGACACAACTCTTCCCTTATCTGCTCTGGCCTAAATTTGAAAGACAAAAATGCTCATTTTCCTGTGTGGAAGCTCCATGTGCTCAAATGCGGAGCAAAATGCTATCCTCTCCCACACTGGGCTAGGTGAATTGATCTCCTTCCCTTGAGGCTGGGGTCTTATTGGATTCATTCTCCTTCCCGTAGCCTTACTGATGGCACTGCTGAGTTTGGTTTTGCTTTGCTATAGAATAGTTACCCATCATATCACACAGATCTAAAGTCAAATACTGCCAGTCTGCATCCTAGCCACTCATTGGTCTGACAAGAGATGGACACAAAATTTCCATCTTCTCCGATTGGAGGAGAGGGAACTATATCATCACAGGATGGCTCCTTTTCCTGTGCTAAGGATAGGTAAACTGTGGCTCAATGGGCAGCTCAAAGCTTAGTTCTCCTGGACCCCCGCCACCTTAATGGTGCTGTGTCTTGTCTGTCTTTGTTGCACCTGGGCCTCCGCAGCTGAATTGCAGCTGCTCCTCAGAATCTCAGCAGCCAGGGCTGCAGAGCACCAGCTCCCCCAGCCAATCACAAAGAGAAGAGGTTTGTATGTGTTGTGTGCAGACACATGTGCCTTGTAGCTCTTGGGCATATGAAGACTGTGGCGTGTAGCTCTTGAGGTTGAGAATTTTTCCCACCCCTGCCCTATGCTATGTCCAAAGGCTACTTTGTCAAATCATCAAAACAGAAAGTTTTCTGAGGCTGTAATTGTTCATAGGGCTCATCAGAGGACATGGCTTCCCCAGAGTAACTGCTCTTTTACCCCCAGGTACTTTCCCTGGTAGACTGCTCAGCTGAACAAGATTTAAGTACTCCTTTCCCTAGCTGTATCAGACAGAAGTAAGAGGGCAGTTCTTCTCTTTTTCCAGGAACAGGTCTTTTTCCCCAAAGGCCCATTTCCTTTCTCCAAGCTTCTGCTGCTCAGGTCCTACAGCTGTGAACTTCTCCTCCCACAAGCCACAGCTCCTGGCTCATGCTGCCATTTTGATCACTCAGGTAGTCTATAGACTAGCCTCCTCTCTGGAAAATGAAGACATGTAACCCCTTATTGGGTCACACAGAGGCAGGGTACATATGCTCTGTTACCCAGGGCACCCCCAGAAATTTTCAAGCTTGTGATAAGTTCTTAAGTCAGGATTTCCTTAGAAGTCATTTGTGACCCATTTAAAAAAACAAAAAACCCAGCAGGCTCAGACCCACCAAGGTCAAAAATCCTACTTGTCCCCAATGCTTAATTTGTAAATAAATAAATAATTACAATGCTGGGCCCAAGCCTGCCCTAGAAGCCCTGCTTCCCCCTCCCCTGCTTGTCAGAGCAGGAAACATAATCCTAGTCCAGAGACTAGCAACCCAACCACCGGACCACCTTAATAATAATCTTTATAGAGCACCTCCCTGCCATGACACTTGGAGCACTTTATATATAATACAACTTTAATCCTCACAAACAACCCTGGGAGGTAGGTTAGGCTGAGAAGATATTGTGACCGGCCCAAGGTCACCCAATGAGTTTCTGGCTAAACTGATACTTGAACTGGAGTTCCCCCCACCTCCCTGTCCAAGTACTGTACACTTAGCCATTACACCACACTGGTTCTTACAATTGAGGATATAAAAAAGGAGTTCTTGTGATTTAGTCTATGTGATGCTTTTGAGTACCTTTCGAAAGGAGCGGGTAAGGCAGAAAAGTCATTACAAGGTGAAAATAAATGGGCAATAGCCCACAGGAGTCCCAACCCGTATTCGGACTGAGCCGCCCCCATTCAGGTGGTTTCATGCACCCAATACATGGTGGAGCATGCTACACCCACCACCACCTCTCCCTTATGACTCACAGCCATGGGGAATTCTGGGTCAAGGAAGCTCCCCCTGCTGTTTTCTTCCTTGTTGTCTCCTCCCCCCTTTTGGAACACTGTTTCTGAGCACTCCAAAAAGAAACTAAATAGCAGAAGACCCAGAGAGAGAGAGAGAGAGAGAGTGGCGAGCACACTCACTGCTCTGATCGCTGGGACTGCTCTAGGTGTTTTCCCTTCATGGAGGCTGAGCACACGCTAAGAGACAGGGTGGACACATGGGTAAGCATTGGCCCAGATTGACCCCACATAGTGGCTCCACGATGCCCAGGAAATTAGGTTCTGTGGTGCATGGGAGCGCGCATCTCACGGCCACTTAATAAACTGGCAGCGAACATGAGCTGAACAGCCACCTGCTGTGGGCTATCGCTCATTTATAAACACCGAAAGAAAGCCAAGGTTTTTCTGGCTGTCGTTTCCAGTCTTGTAATGTTCAATATCAGCCTTTTTCTGGTCTTTCACAGTTTAGGGTGCACACACCTACTGGTAACATTTCCTGGGGCTCCATCTTGAATTTCATTACTGAGGCTGAGCTCTGGCAAGCCTTCCCTCAAATTCAGCCCTGGCTGTCCCCAGACCCTTTTCCATCCATAGGCAGCCCTGCTGTCACAAATACTTTTAAAACTTTCGTAAAGTCAGTATAGGTGCTACAGTTTGTTGCTACAGTTTGGTATAGAGAGGGCCAATGGTTTCTGCTGTTTGTCCCTCTGCAGTTCTATTAATGGAAGCTTACAAGATTGGGTATCACAAAGGACAGCAGCAGAGCAGTCAAAGTAAGTAGACAGCCAGGAAGGACAAATTGTGGGCAAGATGCTGTTGTCAAATGAACCAAATGAACCACAACCTTGGGTTTTTGGCTGTTTTTAGAAATGAAATTGATTCTTCACTCTTTTCTTCTCTAAGGGCCTGAAGTTTAGTTTTTACTCAGACAGAACTGGACAAGAAAGCAGAAAGTGCTGTCAGGGCAGAAATCCTTTGCATAAATTAGAGATCACAAATAGAAAATCCCTTTGAACTGAGCAGACAGACATCAATAAAATGTCAAAAGAATCCCAATTGCACAGGCTGACTTATTTCAGCTCTGGATGTTGCTTCGTGTATGAAATTCTAGCTAATGAGTTTTATTGGAGAACTCTTTTCTTTTTCCTCAAGCAGACAGAATGCCTCCTGGAGCTCCCAGGCACCCAGGCTTTTCTAAGTTTGGAAATAACATACTCCTGTTAGATAGCGCTGAACTGCAAATTGTTTGAGTGAAAGAGGTAACTTTTTTTAAATGGTTAACTTTATGTTATACTTGTGATTTAAGAGCTTTACATAGTTCACATTAGGGTTGTAGCGTCATGCCGCCGCGGCAGCTGTTACCGACAGAAACCCCTATTCCTCACATTACAGCGCAATTCGACAGAGGCTGCTTTCCGACGGCTGCGGTGGCAGTTTGCTGCTAATGTTGCCGCGGCATCGGCATGGAAGCGTAACTTTTGTGGATTCCAGTAAGAAGCGGCACCAACTCCCCTTTCCGTATGCCGTGGAATCTTTGTGATTATCTGATCATTGTATCATGTTTCCGCCACCCTGAATACAAGGTATCGCGAGACCCGGCGGCATGATTCATTGGCCAATTTCATTGTCTAGGGCTTTTTCATTTCATTG